>BQNB010005317.1:0-102759 GCA_026074375.1 Tanacetum coccineum | reverse complement strand
GTTCATCATTTAAAGCATCCAAGTGTGTTTGCGTTTTAGAAATAAAAGACTTTGAATTTTTCTACGTCTTAGTTAAATCCCAACACTTGTGAAAAATTATTATTTTTAGAAACTTTCCTTTTTAGGAAACTTTTTAATTTCAAAACGTTAATAGCATCCCTGATTTGTAGTTTTACACACGAAAAATATATATAAATTATAATACTTTTAAAAGAGAAATTAAGAAGATTACCAAGTTATCATTAGATCAGATAATGGCACTGAATTTAAGAATAGGGATATGCTTGAATTCTGTGGGAACAAGGGAATAAAACAAGAGTATAGCAATGCCAGAACTCCACAGCAGAATGGAGTTGCTGAAAGAATGAACAGGACCCTAATTGAGGCTGCTAGAACTATGCTAGCAGACTCACTTTTACCAACTACTTTTTGGGCAGAAGCAGTTAGTACTGCTTGCTATATCTTTAATAGGGTAAGAGTGACTAAACCTCAAAACAAAACTCCTTATGAGCTTTTGTTTGGCCACAAACCAATTATTAGCTACATAAGACCTTTTGGGTGCCATGTTACCATTTTAGATACTCTAAGTGTGCTTGGCAAGTTTGATGAAAAGTGTGATGAGGGTTTCTTAGTTGGTTACTCACTAAATAGCAAAGCCTTTAGGGTATATAATTTAGTGACCAAAAAGGTAGAAGTAAATCTGCATGTAAAATTTCTTGAAGAAAAATCTAATGTGAAAGGAGTAGGTTATAGATGGATGTTTGATATTGATTATCTAACTGATTCTATGAACTATATTCCTGTGTCTTTGGAGAATCAAACTAACCCACATGCAGGTACTTTAGAAGTGACTACAGTGCAGGTACACTACCAACTCCTAATGTAAATGCTTTTGAGGAAGAAGATGCGGCTGAGGAGCTTATTGTTGTGCCTAAAGCAGTCAAGCATACTGCAGCAAAAGTTGGACTAAGGATGTCTTCTACTAATTCAAAGGCAGAGGAGTTTTTGACAGAACTTCAAAACCTTAAAACACAAGAGAAGGAAGCTTATTCTACTGGCATTTCAGAAGATACTCCTGAAATTCAAGCTTTTAGAAAAGAATTGGATGAACTTGCTCAAAAGCATTTAAGGGAAGTACCTAAAAACAAAGCTACCAGTACTAACTCAGTTAATTCTGGTAGTGGACGAGATAATCCTCAACCTACTGATCAAGATGATTCAGATATGCCAGAGCTCACAATCTTTAACAAACCTCAGAAAGTGATTTTTAATGAGGCTTCTTATGATGACGAGGGTATGGTCCATGATTTCAACAACTTACCAACAGAAGTAGCTGTTAGTCCCATTCCTACTCTTAGGATACACAACATTCACCCACAAAGTCAAATACTGGGTGATCCTAAGTCATCTGTGCAAACTAGAAGCAAAGTGCAGCAACATTCAGGAGCACATACACTTGAGGAACCTAAAAAGATTTCTGAAGCTCTAAAAGATGACAGTTAGGTTAAAGCTATGCAAGAGGAGTTATTACAGTTTAGGCTGCAACAGGTATGGATTCTAGTAGATCCACCTCATGGAGCAAAGGTGATTGGAACTAAATGGGTATACAGAAACAAAAGGGATGAAAGAGGAGTAGTTGTCAGAAATAAGGCAAGACTAGTGGCCCAAGGTCACAAACAGGAAGAGGGTATTGACTATTATGAGGTTTTTGCTCCTGTGGCAAAAATAGAAGCTATCAGGTTATTTTTAGCCTTTGCCTTATTTATGTCACACCCCCAAACTGGGCCTAGACGGAATACGTGTCCGAGGGCGTGACGTCATAACAATCTGATCACAAAGCAATAAAGAACGACCACTAATCATGGACGTTTGAAAAAGTTTACTCGTTGCATAAAATAAAATAGATTCAAGTTTTACAGCCCATAATAATTAAGTTAAAAAGTAGCGGAAGCATAACAAAGTTTTAATAATGACAACGAGTAAATAATAGATAAATCTTGAAATTGGCGAAGTCACATAGCACATAGACTCCACATAGCATCAAGAATCAATCCAAGCTAAGCACCTGAGAAAACATGTTTAAAACGTCAACATAATGTTGGTGAATTCATAGGTTTAAGTTGATACAAGAGTGGACCATAGCGAGTTCTAAATGCCGTCTTTGGGATATCCTCATCATGAACTCTGAGTTGGTGGTAACCAGACCTCAAGTCGATCTTTGAGTACACACTTGACCCTTGTAATTGATCAAACAAGTCGTCGATTCTTGGAAGTGGGTATCGATTTTTCACAGTAAGCTTGTTAAGTTCACGGTAGTCGATAGACATATATCCGTTTGTTCTTCGTTAAGTGGAACCAAAGCGGATAGGGATAATTAGTCCCAATAGATCTATCTATTCACTCGCGCTCCCTCAACCGGTCCTCCGGTCGAGAAACTAACAGTTCATGATAAGTTGGGCAGTAGTAGGTTTGTAAGCTACTTAGGCAACACATAAACAAGTAAAACTCACGTAAAGCACTTGTGTCCAATTTAAAAGCAAACAATGTTTCTCACCCCAATAGTATAAAGCGTTTGTAAATCAGTAAAAATGTGGGGCTATGAACTCACCTTAGCAAGGGTAAGCGATAATCACAACAGATGATGAAGATATAAGGAGGTCTAGCCGCGACCTAGAGTAAGTACGGGTATGACTTAGCATTTATCAAAGAAACAAGTAAAGCATCCATGTTTATCATTTAAAGCATCCAAGTGTGTTTGCGTTTTAATAATAAAAGACTTTGAATTTTTCTACGTCTTAGTTAAATCCCGACACTTGTGAAAAATTACTATTGAACTTTCCTTTTTGGAAAACTTTTAGTTTCAATACGTTAATAGCGTCCCCTATTTTCTTAGTTTTCACATATTTTACAAATCGCTTTAGAAATTCTAAACCGCCTAATCTTTATGTTTAACTCGCCTAAAATGTCCGTTTCGTACCATTTTTATTAACCCTACTTTTTATTAAGTTCGGCATCTCAAATAATCTTTCATAACATTTCTAGTTGTTCTAACTTGTTACTAACGTCCGCTATATGTACGCTTGATTTTAAAACATTCAAAATCGTCCGAAAGTGCCCGTAACCCTCTTTTATAAACCCAATCAGCCCACTTTATTTAGTGTTTTCCTTAAAAACCTATTTTTTTCGATTTGTGGTAAAAATGTCTCTCGTTATTGACTTTCAGGCTTAGCAATTGCCAACGTTATAGTAAAATCTCATTTCGGACAACTTTCGTGTTTTATACTTTGGCCGATTCGGACCCGAAGGGCTCCGAATCGCCCGTTTTAGCTGCTGATCTGGTCTTTGCATTTTCCCAATTTCGCCGAAAATGTTTCAAGTTTCATTTGGTCGTATCTTGGCCGTTTTAAGTCCGATTTTAAAGTGTGATATATGAAAAATTATCTATTCGAAACGAGCTCTTCGAAAACTACTTTTACAACTAATGAAAACATTTTTAAGTCGCTCAAACCCTCAAAACAAAATCGGGACAGCAAGTATAGTTTGCCGAAAAGTGACCAAAAATCAACCCAAACTCGATATTAGTGCCTGTCTAGTTCCTCCTTTATTTTACCACTTAATCCACCACAAAACTAACCTTAAACCACCCTAATATCTATTGTTGCAACTCTCATCCACTCTCAATCTCACCAAGAACATATTCTAAAAGCTTAACATAAGCTTTTTGCCATAATGCTTGCCACAGATTTTTAAGATGAACTAAATAATTTGTAGTTTCTTTTGCTAAAAAAACATCACAACACACAATGGAATCTGTAGATATAAACATAGATCTTATAAAAGATTCATAACAACATCAAATAGAACAAGATGGGTCAAGAAATACTCACAAGAAAGTAAGCAAAAGATGAAAACACAAGATCTTGCAAAACCCACTTATAAACTTGAAACCCTAGTTTTATGATTCTTGAAAACTCTTGAAAAATAACCAAACAACACTTGGATCTACCTTAGATATAACTAGGAATGAGTTTAGAATACTTGGATCTTGAAGAAAATCAAAAGTTATGGGTGGTTTATGTTGGTGTTATTGTGCCGTGAGATGGGGAGCAAGGGGAGGGAGATGTGTGTTTTTGTTGGTGACTTGTAAATGAAAGGATAACCCTAGGTTGAAGTATAGTGTTATATTTATAGTCCATATGCTAGGGTTAAGAGGGTTAGATGTGTACACAAGTGACCAACACACCAAGAGAGTGTGTGGTATGTGGTTCGGCCAACAATGGCTCACAAGGACCATATGGTTCAATTTTCTAGTCAAGGTTCAAGTAATTTAGACATGGTTCAAAGTCTACTAAGTCAAATGTGTAAGAGTGTGTAAGTAAACACATGATGTGTAAGAGTCTGGCTGCATGGATGATGTAGGATACCGATAATGCCTCTTTCTTACACTAAATTTTGGCATTATTTTCAAATTGGAGGTTAGTGGTTTTAGGAGATTTAATTTCAAGTACAAGAGTATTTTGGCTTGGCTTTAATACATGTTTTATGTATATGAATAAGGGTGAACGAAATTTTTGATGTTTTATGGTATAATGTTTATCGATAATTGAGTTTACACGAAAGATTTTGAGTTTCGGGGTTCCGTTGGTCTAAACCGCGAAAAAAAAAAACGCAATTTAAAGGATAAAACCTTAAAATTAATATCGGAAGTGATTAAAAATCACGAAACACTCAGGAAAGTTAATATAACACATATAATGCCTAAAATAATTTATAACCGATGCTGGAACGCGTCCGGTGACGTTTCTCAGTTTTTACGCAGTCTATGCTCTCAGTAAACTGTAGAATTATAAACGTAACGAATAAAATTTCTAAAGCAGTAGATGACGGAGTGGGTCGGAATATAAACCGGGAATTTACGGGGTGTGACTTACTTTCCGTTAGAAAAGCTTTGTCCTCAAAGCTTAGGACGTAGCTTGAGATGCGGATGCAGGGTTAGCGAACAGATGAGGGTACTTCTTCTGCATTTGGTCTTCGCGTTCCCAGGTATACTCGGGACCTCTTTTAGAATTCCAACGGACCTTCACGATTGGAATGCGACTTTGCTTCAAACGCTTAACTTCGCGGTCCATAATCTCAACTGGTTCTTCAATGAAATGGAGCTTTTCATATGTGGATTTCGTCATGGTTTCGGAGCGGTTCATCGGATAAGCACTTCTTAAGGTTCGAGACGTGAAAAGTACTATGAACACGGCTCAGTTTCTCTGGTAATTCTAGCCGATATGCAACCGTTCCCACCTTGGCGAGAATTTTAAAAGGTCCAATATAACGAGGGTTCAGCTTTCCCCGTTTGCCGAAACGTATTACACCTTTCCAGGGCGATACTTTCAACATAACCTTATCCCCAACCTGAAACTCTAATGGCTTACGTCTCTTATCAGCATAGCACTTTTGTCGATCTCGTGAAGCTTGTAAACGATGCTTGATTTGGATAATCTTCTCTGTTGTCTCACGAACAATTTCTGGTCCAGTAAGCTGAGCGTCTCCCACCTCAGCCCAACAGACAGGTGACCGGCATTTGCGACCATATAACGCCTCAAAAGGTGCAGCCTTAATACTTGTATGATAGCTGTTGTTGTAAGAGAACTTTATTAAGGGTAAATGTCTGTCCCACCCCTTCCCGAAATCTATCACTCTATGCTGGAGCATGTCTTCCAATGTTTGGATAGTCCTCTCACTTTGACCATCTGTTTCGGGGTGATATGCCGTACTCATATCTAACTGAGTTCCAAAAGCTTCTTGAAGAGATTGCCAGAATTGGGACACGAACCTACCATCGCGATCAGAGATGATCGAAACAGGCACTCCATGTCTCGACACCACTTCTTTCAAGTATTGCCTGGTCAGTTTCTCCATTGAGTCATTCTCCTTTGCTGGCAGAAAATGAGCAGACTTAGTGAGTCGATCGACTATAACCCAAATCATATCTTGTCCACTTGCCGTTTTTGGTAGCTTGGTCACGAAGTCCATGGTTATGTTTTCCCATTTCCATTCAGGGATTTTTGGTTGTACCAACAGACCGGATGGTTTTTGGTATTCTGCTTTAACCTTTGCGCAAGTCATACACTTACTTACATATGTGGCAATTTCTGCTTTCATGTTGGGCCACCAGTAAAGCTTCTTCAAATCTTGGTACATCTTGTCCGATCCAGGGTGTTCGAATGTATTTGACTATGCGGTACTCGTGCATAATCAAAGCTCTCAAGTCAAAAACAGTGGTATACAGTTCTATTCTTCAAACACAACGTTCATTGCACGTGGGCTTCCAGCTTCTTAATCCATTGCCAAGCAAATCTTCTGTCCCGTAATTCCCTTCTTTCCTCGCCTCATCCTGAGCATTCAAGATCTGTGCAGGGAGATTCAAACCGATCGTCATAACCAAGGCTCAAACTCGCAGTGGCTTAGGTCTACACTTTCGGCTTAAAGCATCAGCCACCACATTCGCCTTTCCCGGGTGGTAACGTAATCGCCAGTCGTTAGTCACTTTAACCGCTTAACCAACTACGTTGTCTTATATTCAACTCTTTCTGATCAAGACTATGTTGCAAATCGTGATGATCAGATGTACACAACGCACTTCGTGCCGTGTAAAGGTAATGTCTCCACATCTTGAGAGCGTAAAAACACAGCTCACTTCCAAATCGTGATGTTGTGTAGTTCTTCTCATGGATTTGATGCTGGCGGGAAGTTAAGCTTAACCTTCTCTTTTCTGCATCAACACTGCGCTAATCCCTTATGATGAAGCATCACCGGTATACTACGAGTTTTCACTTCCTTCAAGGCATTGCCAAGATCGGTGCACTACACAACTTTTGTTTCATGTTGGAAAGCAGGTTTCCTTCCTTTTCACCCAAATTAAACTTTACATTTTTCTGAGTCACGCTTCGTCATAGGCTGGATATCTTGGAGATCCTTCGATAACCGGTGTGGTTAGTAAACCGTGCGAGACCTAGAAATTGGCGAATTTCTGTTGGGGTCTTGGGTGATTCCTAATCCTTGATTGACTCAATCTTCGAAAGGAGGATCAACGGTGAATGCCTTTGCTATCAATCAATGTCCAACAAAAATTGTACCTTCGATAGCCAAAAAGTCACATTTTGAGAAATTGAGCTACAATTCATCCCTTCTTGAGCAACTCCCAAAATTAGTCTAGATGTACATCAAGTTCTTCTTGGTCTTAGAGTAGATAAGATGTCATCAATGAAAACACGATAACAAATTTTCTAGGTAGGTCTGTACCCTGTTCATCAAATCCATGAACACTGCCGGCGCGTTAGTCAACCCGAATGGCATCACTTGGAACTCGTAATGACCATAACAAGTCCTAAACGCCGTCTTTGGAATATCCTTCATACAAACTCGAGTCGGTGGGAAATCCAGACCTCAAGTCGATCTTTGAGTACACACTTGACCCTTGTAATTGATCAAACAAGTCGTCGATTCTTGGAAGTGGGTATCGATTCTTCACAGTAAGCTTGTTAAGTTCACGGTAGTCGATACACATTCGGAAAGAGCCGTCTTTCTTTTTGACAAACAAAACCGGAGCTCCCCAGGGTGAGGAACTTGGCCTTATAAATCCCTTGTCGGAAAGTTCTTGTAGTTGAGTAGACAGTTCTTCCATCTCCGACGGTGCTAACCTATACGGGTTCGTGCTACAGGAGAAACTGGGACTAAGTCAATTTGGAATTCGACTTGTCGTGTGGGTGGTAGTCCAGGTAAGTCTTCTGGAAAAACTTCTGGAAAGTCCCGTACAGTCGGCACGTCTTCAAGTCGCTTCTCCTCCGACTTGTCTTTGTTTTCCTTCACCGT
Organism: Tanacetum coccineum; assembly: GCA_026074375.1. Taxonomy (NCBI): domain Eukaryota; kingdom Viridiplantae; phylum Streptophyta; class Magnoliopsida; order Asterales; family Asteraceae; genus Tanacetum; species Tanacetum coccineum. Next base: position 94,893 of record BQNB010005317.1, on the reverse strand, counting down.
AACCTGTGCCAGAAATAGTTGACAGCCTTTCTCCATATACTTCTGGACCTTTTCACATGATATAATGCTCAACTTTGATTTCTTCTCCTTGTCACCTTTGTCTCCTTGAACGATCAGAATTTCATTTCCATAAGGAATACGCACTATCTTCTCGTCACAGACAATCACTGCATGATTCTTTGCTAACCAATCCATGCCGATGATAACGTCGAAACTACCCAATTCTATTGGCATCAGGTCGATATTAAATGGATGTCCTAACAATCCTAATGTACAGCCCATAAACACAGTGTTGGTTTCTGAAGTCCTTCCGTCAGCTAGTTCGACAGCGTAACTAACGTCTAAGGCATAGGGTGTGATGTCTAGCAATGCACTAAAAGTATTTGATACGAAACTTCTATCGGCGCCCGAATCAAATAACATATAAGCATGATGATCGTTGAGAAGGAACGTACCCGTGACAGTGTTGGAGCCCGGGTTTGCGTCACCTCCTCCTAGTGCATATGCTCTGCCGCTTGCATCAGGAACTCTTGCTTTGTTTCCACGGTTTTGGTTCTTGATCTTGGGGCAATCATTCCGGTAATGCCCTTGTGCTCCACACTCAAAACAAGTCACAACCTTCTGATTCACTATTTGGCCTCTCTGGGTGGGGGTAGTGGGATTTGTAACCCTGCAATTTCTGGCCAAATGTCCAACCCTGTTGCACTTCACACATCTTACAGTGCAAGGGCCTACATGATGAAGCTTACACTTGTTGCAGAGCGGCAAGGTACCTTCATATTTCTTTACCTCATTGTTACCAGCCACATAGGCTCTAGCAACATTCTGTCCCCCAGTATTCTGTCGTTTGTGGGGTGGTTGTTGCCCACGGTTGTTTCCATAGTTGTTGTCCAATCTTCTCTTGTTCTCCGCATTTCTCACAGCATAACTCTTCAACTTTTTATCCATCAAGCTGTTGGCAATTCGAACAGCATCTTGTAGTCTTGTAGGTTCTGCAGCAATCACATTTCCTTGGATGTTATCGGGAAGACCCAATGAATTTCTCCACCGATTTCCTCTCCTCGAACCATTTTGGCGCACATCAATGGAGTTCCTGGAACCTCTGAGTGTAACTAGCGATGTCATTGTTTTTCACCGACAGATTCCACAACTCGGTTTCCATCTTTTGGATCTCATTTCTCGGGCAATACACTTCAGTCATCAGTTTCATCAGCTCTCTCCATGACAAAGCGTATGCAGCATCAGTTCCGATGGTCCTCTTGTGAGAGTTCCACCAGGTTAGTGCACTGTCGAGCAAGGTACAAGTTGCATACTTCACTTGATATTTCTCCGGACAGTTGCTGATGTGAAACACAGTCTCCATCTTCTCACTCCACCTTATCAGACCAACCACTCCTTCAGTTCCTTTAAAACTCGTTGGTTGACACTTCATGAAATCCTGGTAAGTACATTCACGAGCAACCAACCTACCGCCTCTTCCATTCATATTGGGGTTCTCATTACCGTCACCGTTGTCACCACCATGGTTTCCATTTCCATTTCCATTTCCATTACCATTTCCATTGTCATCACCATTACCATTTCCATTACCATTTCCATTGTCATCACCATTACCATTTCCATTACCATTTCCATTACCATTTCCATTACCATTTCCATTGTTGTTCCCAAGTGCAAGATTTTGGTTAACCTGATGAGCTTCTAGAGCTGCGTTCACACGTTGATTGATCATTTCTTCAATTGCGGCGTGGGTCATTCCAGAACGAGTGTTTGTCATTGTTCTACATCACAAGACACAACCCATAGTGAGATTTTTGAAACGAATATACAACATCGGGAAATAATAATTTAATGCATGCCATGAAGTAAAATTTAATTGTAACACGTTTGCCAAGAAAAATAAATAACAATATAGATAATAAGCGAGAGAATCCAAAACAAGCTTTTCATTTCATAAATAAAAGCATAATTCGATTACAACCCAAATCCAAAATAGGTTCATGATCAACAATTATTTACTGCTAATACCTAGACCTAACCATTGGCCTAATGTCCTACACGATCAGGGTACAACTAGACTATGGACGAAAGCCGAAACGCCTCCCAAGATACGACTCCAACCTCCTAAGTCTCCCTCGAGCATCATCACGATCCCTACGAATCTGACGAAACTCCTCCTGTGAAAGGGACATATGAAGACGAAGGCTACTCACACGATCCCTCTCAATATCCAACATAGCACGAATCTTGAGGTTCTCCAACCTCAAACTATAGATCGCCTCAGCCATCCTAGCCCTGTCTCCACTAGCTATCAACTGATCGGCCTCCAACCGTCCCTGAGCAGTCTCAATCCCAACAATCCTATCAACACGAACCTCAGACATGTGATGGTAAAAGTCACGCACAGCATCACTCAAGTCAACTGGCGTATCCTCGACTGTCCTAACAATGCCATCCCTAGTGTCAGGTAAGTCAGGCGAATCCTCTCCAGCTGGCTCTACAATCTCCTCCTCAACTAACGGTGCAGTCATAGGGTCGATACCTGCCTCAAGGGTATTCCAGTGCTTGCGGGCAGCTCATACTCTCTGTGTCATCGTGGCATCCCTATGGTCAATCCCAAAACACGATTCCAACCACATCCTCACCAATACCTACCCATATAACCCCAGTTCCTGTATGACCAAACTCAGCATCCTCCTCTAAACGCCTAGCCTCTGATAATTATGAATCTCTGAACCTCTTACGAGGGTGGTAAGTGATCAGCACGGGTAGGAGCTAATGATCCCGTAACTGGCATGGGATAATGATACTAAATCAACCGGTGATCTACATCTCTTACGAGATGGTCCTGCAGAATGTGGAGATGAATGCATGGGTCTCTCTGATGGAATCTCTAATGATGACTCTGATGTAGTCGGTGGATACAAGTGATAGCGGAGCAGCACACCAACGACGGTATGCCTCACTACGTCGTGGTGCTCTCCTCGGAGGGTAACGAATCTAGGTGATTTATCTCTAGTCGAAGATCCCGAATGAGCCTGATCTGGCGCATCCAAACCCAAAGAATGAACTGGCGAAGAATCCAGATGAACTGGAAGAAGATTAGTGATGATCTGAAGAACGAGATGATGCATGCCTCGATGCTAATCTGCGAGCTGGTAAAGGTCTAACTCTCTTCCTTGCAGTCAACAACTTACGCGGCCCGTTAAGATGGGTGCGGTAAGGTCGACCAAAAGGAATAGTCAAATTATGTTCTGATACCTACATTAAATCTATAGCCTCCCCGGGTCGGATAAGAATCGCTGATCGTCGACGAATCCGGGCGGGGCAGTAACAGGAGCAATAGGAAACTCTGATGATGATGGACGTGCTGTTACCCTGCTCCTCCAACGAGCAACGGTAGCAACATAAGGGTCCTGCGATGGTGGTCCATCAGAAGAATCAGGAGCCTCAGAAGAATCGGTGCATATGAATGGTGAAATAGCTGGTGTGGGGAAGTGCTAGGTGAAGTCATCTCATTGGTGACTCAGAATCGGAACCGTATAAGGAACTAGGCCACACAATCAGTGGGTGAAGCGAAAGGTCTGTCTAAACCACAGGAGCTGGCAGAGAAATACGGAGCAATCGTAGAAGTCTCTGGGCGCCAACCACTGAAGTAGAAGGAATCAGAGGATATCACCAAAAAGAATAACGAGAGGCGGTGATCCACACTCTCCATCCGAAGAATCAGAAAGAAATGATGATTGCTGAAGCTTGCCATAATCTGCAAAGCACAAGTTTATATAAATCTTTTTATTATGAAACCATGCAAGGCATAAAGAAATGCTAAATTGAATGGCAAGGTAAATATGGCAATATGTATACTCTTATGTATATATATAGTAATTCTCATATATATGTATGCAGCAAAGGATAGAAACAAGTAAGCCAAATAGGAGGCACATAGGATCACATATGGTTATAGCCAGGACTAGTATAACTACTGGTTCTCTATAACCTTGGCTCTGAGTACCAATTGTCACACCCAATGGGCTAGAGGAATACGTGTCCGACCCCCCCCCCCCCCCACCCCCCCCCCCTCCCCTTCCCCCACCCACCCCACCCCCGGGGCGTGTCGTCATAACAATCCGATCACAAAGCAATAAAGAACGACCACTAATCATGGACGTTTGAAAAAGTTTACTCGTTGCATAAAATAAAATAGATTCAAGTTTTACAGCCCATAATAATTAAGTTAAAAAGTAGCGGAAGCATAACAAAGTTTTAGTAATGACAACGAGTAAATAATAGATAAGTCTTGAAATTGGCGAAGTCACATAGCACATAGACTCCACATAGCATCAAGAATCAATCCAAGCTAAGCACCTGAGAAAACATGTTTAAAACGTCAACATAATGTTGGTGAATTCATAGGTTTAAGTTTATACAAGAGTGGACCACAAGATTTCAAAACGTATGTGATACTTAACGAATCACATCACATAAAAAGTATTTATTGTTGCACTAAGCTCATGACACCGAAGCTAATTAAGTCAACAGGGCATGTTTCATCCTGTTGCAAAGTATTCCTGCCCTAAGTCGGTGTCCCAAACCAAAGACCACCATAAAGTATAATCGACATGACATATATCCGTTTGTTCTTCGTTAAGTGGAACCAAAGCGGATAGGGATAATTAGTCCCAATAGATCTATCTATTCACTCGCGCTCCCTCAACCGGTCCTCCGGTCGAGAAATTAACAGTTCATGATAAGTTGGGCAGAAGTAGGTTTGTAAGCTACTTAGGCAACACATAAACAAGTAAAACTCAGTAAAGCACTTTGTGTCCAATTTAAAAGCAAACAATGTTTCTCACCCCAATAGTATAAAGCGTTTGTAAATCAGTAAAAATGTGGGGCTATGAACTCACCTTAGCAAGGGTAAGCGATAACCACAACAAATGATGAAGATATAAGGAGGTCTAGCCGCGACCTAGAGTAAGTATGGGTATGACTTAGCATTTATCAAAGAACAAGTTAAATAAAACATCCTTGTTCATTATTTAAAGCGTCCAAGGTGTGTTTGCGTTTTAGTATAAATGACTTTGAATTTTTCTACGTCTTAGTTAAATCGGGACACTTGTGAAAATTATAATTTTACGAAACTTTCCTTTTAGGAAACTTTTAGTTTCAAAATCGTTAATAGCGTCCCTATTTTCTTAAAGTTTTCATATTATACAAATCGCTTTAGAAATTCTAATACCGCCTAATCTTTATGTTTATCTCGGGCTAAAATGGTCGATTTCGTACCCATTTTTATTAACCTACTTATAATTAAGTTCGATTCAACATAAACCCTTCATCTCATTTTTTCTAGTTGTTATAACTAACTACCTAGCCTTTCTATATGTTTCGCTAGCATTTAAAAACGCCCAAAATCGTCCGAAAGTGCTCGTAATCCCCTTTTAAAATTCCCAACAGCCCACTTCACTTAGTGTTTTCCTCAAAAACTTATTTTTCCGATTTATGATAAAAATGTCTCTCATTATTGACTTTTAAGCTTAGCGATTGCCAACGTTATAGTAAAATCTCATTTCGGACAACTTTCGTGTTTTATACTTTGGCCGATTCGGACCCGAAGGGCTCCGAATCGCCCGTTTTAGCTGCTGATCTGATCGTTGCATTTTCCCATTTCGCCGAAAAATGTTTCAAGTTTCATTTGGTCATAACTTGGCCGTTTTAAGTCCGATTTTAAAGTGTGATATATGAAAAATTATCTATTCGAAACGAGCTCTTCGAAAACTACTTTTACAACTAGTGAAAACATTTTTAAGTCGCTCAAACCCTCAAAACAAAATCGGGACAGCAAGTATAGTTTGCCGAAATACGACCAAAAATCAACCCAACTCGCATATTAGTGCCTAATCTAGTTCAACCTTTATTTACAACTAATCCACCACAAAACTAACCTTAAACCAACCTAATCTCTATTGTTGCAACTCTCATCAACTCTCAATCTCACCAAGAACATATTCTAAAACATAAACATAAGCTTTTGTCATAAGACTTCCAACATATTTTTAAGATGAACAAAAATAAATTGTAATTTCTTTTGTAAAATCATCACAAACACTTGGATCTTTAGACATAAACATAGATCTATAACAAGATTCATAACAACATCAAAATATTACAAGATTGGTCAAGAAATACTCACAAGAAAGTAAGCAAAAGATGTAGACACAAGATCTTGCAAAAACCCACTTATAAAACTTGAAACCCAAATTTTATGATTCTTGAAAACCCTTGAAAACAACCAACTAACACTTGGATCTACCTTAGATAACCTTAGAAATGAGTTTAGAATACTTGGATCTTGCTAGAAATCAAAAGTTATGGACACAAAGAATATGGATGGTGTATGATGGAGTATTGTGCCGTGAGCTAGGAGCATGGGGGAGGGAGAAAAGGATTTTTCTCATAGAGACTTGGAAAGGTGAAATGAAAAACCCAAATTTGAAGTATAGTGTGATATATACAGGGGGTAATAGCAAGGGTTTTGATAGGGTTAAGGTTGGTGTATATGAATGACAACAACACCAAGAGTGTGTGTGATATGTGGTTCGGCCAAAAAGGGTTCACAAGGACCATGATGGTTCAAATTTTGTTATCTTGGCTCACAATGTGTATAAACAACCTTTCTGATATGTAAAAATCGAGTCAAAGGTGTAAGTATTGTGTAAGTAAAACATAGGCACCATATTAGTGATATGTTCAATGAGAATGACATTCTCATGTGTCAACCATCTTTGTGTAAGGCAAGATCACAAGCATGGAATTTCAAGAAAGATGCTTGTTGGTTTAATTTTAGAGCTCAAGTATACTTGTTGTTGTAGTTTAGGCGCCACATTTGGCTAGGGAAAAGAGGTAAACGAAATTTTTAGTAGTATGACACTAGAAAATACGATAACTTGAGTTTACACGAAAAGATTTTGAGTTCCTGGGTTCCGGTTTTTTGGTCAAAACTCGAAAAACGCAATTTAAAGATAAAACCCTAAAATTAATATCGGAAGTGATTAAAAATCACGAAACACTCAGGAAAGTTAATATAACACATATAATGCCTAAAATAATTTATAACCGATGCCGGAACGCGTCCGGTGACGTTTCTCAGTTTTTACGCAGTTTAGTTCCTCGGTAAATTGCCAGATTTATATACCTAACGCATAGAAGAAATTAAATTAGATGACCGAGTGAGTCGAATACTAACTCGTGAATTTACGTGGTGGTGACATTAAAAAAAAATGGAAACCATGTCCGGGGCAAGTTTATTTGGCATTATACATGCTTCCATTCCATTGAGCCTCGATGTCATGATCTTAGCGCAACAGAAATACCTTTTTATGTGATATTTTATTTGTTATAATAGCACGTACGTTATGCAAAATTTATGGTCCATTCTTATTACAAATTCAAACCTATGAATTCACTAACTTTATGTTAACATTTTAGCATGTTTTTCTCCAGTGCTTAGCTGTGGATGTATTTGATTGCTATATGGTGTCGACTTGCATTGGCTCGATTTTTAAGAATTATTATCAACTGATTAAACATCGTTGTCATTTTCCAAAACTTAAATCCGCTTCCGCATATTATCTTTGAACTTATGTAAAACTTTAACTATTTTTATTTAATGCAACGATGTTGGATTTCTAAAACGTACCCTTAGAGGTCATTCTTTGTACTTTGTATGATGTATATTATGACGTCATGCTCCCGGACACGTGATAACATCAAATATTTAATACTTGTTGGTGTCAAATTACCCCCTATATTACTTGCAAATGTTTTACTAATACTCGAAAACGAGATATTTTTTATCATTTTGTAGTTTTCAGGTGAAATGCAGGTAATTGACAAGAAACAAGGGAAAGGACTAAAAGTACAAATATTTCTCGGAATATTAGAAGTAGTTACGGCATAACAAATTTGGAAGGTTACGGCGTAACAGATTTGGAAGGTTACGTCGTAACAAATCTCAAGCAAAGACACATCATGCATGAAGAGATTACGGCGTAACCACATATATGGTTGCACCATAACTAGTATTATGGAAAGAAATCCTGACCAAGTTAAGATTACGGCATAACAACCCAAATAGTTATGCCGTAACTGAGAAGATCCTGATAATGGAAAGATGATCTGCGTAACATGGAAACTAGTTATGTCGTAATATATTCAAGCCTTTAATATGGAAAGCCGCGTTAGCACTTTACGGCGTGACCCCTTATGTGGTTACGCCGAACAATCCATAAGCAAATTGCTTTTTACTTACAATTTTGCGAAGGGTTTATGGCGTAACCAAAAATTGGTTACGCCATAAACTTTCGTTACGGCGTAACCAAAAATTGGTTACGTCATAAACTTTCGTTATGACATAACCAAAAATAGATTACGCTATAAAGTCCATTTTTGCCTATACTTTGGAATGTCGACATCAGCAAGGTTGAGGCGTAACCTATAAATCAGTTACGTCGTAAAACCCTTAGAAGCTTATAAATAGGGGCCAAATTCATCCTTAAGAATCATCCTTCTCCCTCCCATTTGAGGGGACAACTGGGACATCTCCTCAAGTTGTTTTTCAGCACTCTCTAGCCATTCTAGAAGGAAGAATTAAGTCCAGATCATCATCATCATACTAGTTTGGTTCGATTATCATGTTTTCATTACTTTCATTAATTAACAGTGATATTGATTGTACAAATTCAATTTTCGGCTAAGCTTATCTTATTAATTATCATTATGATTCATTTAGTTCTTGTTAATTGTGGTTATCTGTTTGGTTGCATTACTTTGACCATAAGAATGCCAAATATGATGCTCACTCACCATGACTAGTGGGACAAAATTCCTCTTACTATGACCATTAGGGATGGGATTCGCGACATAAGTGAGGATTAGATGACCATTCAATCCCTGCTTTTCTATAAAGTAGAATAAACTGAATCATTAAGGTAATTAAGAAATAATTAGGACTGCACTTTCTTCTCTTCAACCATTCTCAGTTCTTTTCTTTTAAAGTTTTCATTCCTCTCATCTATTCTCTTTCAATTTAATTAAACAACTTTCAAACGTGACAACCAATTTAAACTCAAATTTGTAACCGCCCTTTAGCTCTTAGGACGACCTCGGATTTTACCCAAATACACTACCACGATCGGGGTTCTTGCTTTTCAGTGCGTTGTCTAGGTAGATCGAGTTTTTATAAATTTAAAATTTGTATAAATTTAATCTTTACAAGCATAAAGTACGCACAAGATATTGCGCCGTGCTGTCGGGGAGCTATATTAGGTTTTTAATTTGAGGTTTTAGTAAGTAGTTATAATGGAGCCCGATATCAATAATATGACCTTAAATGAATATTTGATGTACGAAGATAGGAATAGGAATTCGACTAGGAGTTACCCCTCTAGGGAGAGTGTTGCTCCCGTGAGGAATATAATTTGTCGTAATCCAACTCTGATGAGGGAGGAAGACGAATATTATAGTCCCTGCCTTTACCACCCATTTTTACAAACCACTTAGCCCTGTGCCACTATTAATTTCGTTCATCTAATATCATAATAAAGTTGACATTGAAAAAAGACCTATAGAAGAATATGTTAGGTTTGAATTAACAATGGCAACTATGATAAGTGAAATATAGGTTCCCACTCATGGTTTCTATAACACCCCCAAAATGGGTCGCAGCGGAATAAGGATATCCGGGGCGTGTTACTTCTCAGATCAATAACACAAGATATATACTGCACGACAAACAAGCATTTCAAATGATACATTGGATTTGATAAAAGACTTGTTACACAAAGCAGCAGCTTTACTTTTGCAGTTTTGATATTACAAAGATTGACAATACATTTCCGCAACAACATATTACATCCAAATCTTTAGCGTGATAACCAAAAGTGTCACCAATGTATCACTGGCACCTCGTGCCTAATAACCACCTGAAAACATTGCTTTAAAACTTCAAAAAAAATATTGGTGAATTCATAGGTTAGTAAATTAAAATATGTAGGACCGCAAGACTTTCCCTGTGATATTGCAACAGATGCAGACATCACAAAATCTAATTACGTTTTCCTAAGCTCATGACACTGAAGCTCGACAATTATTTTCGCAATAATAAATATTGCTATTCTGCCCGATCAGATGTTCAACCCTAAACATCCCAAATCCGACATGCTATAACGTTCGTTCCCGGTGATAGCTAATCACCCGAACGGGGAGGTCAATCCCAAATAGATCTATTCATAACATTCGCGCTCACATAATGTAATTCACAACTACATCTATGCAATTGACAAGTTCAAATGATAATTGGCCACTTTGGTTATCGCTACTTAGCAGAAACACGTAATCACTATAAAATATACCCTTGCTCCCAATTTATAAACAAAGCATGTTTCCACCCCAAAGTTATAAATCATTGAAATCGTAAAAATGTGGGGCTATGAACTCACCTTGAGTTACTGATAATCCAAATATCACAGATAATGCGTCACGCAAATCGTTAGATGCAACCTATTTATATATCCAGGTCGTAGAGTGCTAACAAGGTAATAACCATCTACCATATATAATTCTACATAGCCTATATCACCTATTCTGAATTGTTTTGTAAAATTGTATTTAACAAGTTAAAAACGTTCATAATTTACCGTTGTAGTAAAACGTGGCGTAACTTTCGCGTTTTAAACCCGTTTTTGATGTTTCTTATGCCCACGCTTTCGTATTAGGAAGAGTTATCATAATTTGACATTTTCATAATTTGGACCTACTGGTGAACAGTAACTTTTACTGTTCACACCAGACCCTAAATGTATTTATATAGTTGTTGTTATCGTAACTGTTCGTAATTTCATCCGTTATTGCACCGTTATTAGCGATTCTTTTGAGCTTGTTCTCGAAATATGAAAGTTCTATTGATTTAATTAGGTTTAAAAAAATAAAAAGTTTATCGTCATGAATAGTAACTTTATAAAATAGATTTTATAAAAATATTAATTGTCGTAAACTCGCGAAATTCATAACTCATTCGTTATTGATTAAAAAATTACGATTCTTATCATTTTGGAATCCTAAAATATGTACAATCTGTGGAAAATACTAAACTTTCTATTTTTGAAGTATTTTATAACTTGCTTTATAAAGTTTATTTTATAAAACCGGTATTAACGTAAATCGTATTTTTATCGTATCTTTCTCGTTTTAACCGTTGATGCGTTTTCTTACCTTTTTGGAATCGTCATGAGACGTATTGTCTTTATAAAATGTCAAACCCACTATTTGGATTTCGAATCCAAACAACCCCCTTATGATACATATATATACTTATTTGTTTAACTTGTTTTATATACTTTTCAACTATGGAAATTTCCACAAGTTCTTAATAACTCATAGTATACGCTATGTTATAGCAAATAGTAATGTCGCTTATCCATGATTGTCTAATGTGTCTAAGATAACAAGTTCATAACTTTTACATAAAATCATAAATTTCCTTAAGTAACTTTTATGTACAAGTTTATACCTAAACATTTTCCACTTAAACCAACATGTTAACATACTTATATTTCCATTATATCATGATATTACCTATCACATAACATAAGAAAAAGTCACGTCTCAAGTGACGTAACGAGGACATGATTGGCCTTGGGTCGCTAGACATTTGTGGGCAACGAAGTCACACATGGACCCCATGTTCTTGTGTGCCGTGACATAGTCACACGTCAAGTTCCAAACCCTTAACCTCTCGCAACCCTAGTCACGTGGGTATATATTGCAACGAAAGAAAATCACAAGGACGGGAACGTTAAGTAACTTACCACAAGGATTTTGTGTATCGACTTAGAGATACACAATGATCACGACACAAGCTTTGGAAAGATTTGCTTGAACCGAAACCTTACTCTTGTTTAACTCGAACCCTTTTCCTTATGACTCGTCACTCTTGTTTGTATGCTTCGAACTTGTTACCCTTGGGTTTCGTTGGAAACAAAATAGAAGAATAAGGAAAAGATGGTGCACTGTTGGAAGAATAGAGGTACAAATGGTTTGAGGTTTTCTTGCGCACATATACACAAAAGAATTATGAGAAAGAGACTTTCGTATTTCTCTTTGACTTGTTACCCTTGCTGCGTACAGAAGCACAAGGAAAGAAAAGGAAGTTTTTCTTCTTTGTGAAAGTTGGCAATGTGTGAGACAAACATGCATGTATATATATGCAATTCGTCCCTTGTCTTCTTTTGTATCCAACGAGTAGAAAGTCTTCATTTAGGGGGGACAAGCATGTTTTGATAAGTCATGTCTTCCTTGACTCTATATCCTAGGGTTAGTGAGGCTACACACATTAAACAATTGCTTGCCCATACTTTGGATGTGATCACTCCATGACCATAAAGAAAAGAAAAACATGCGTGTATATGCATACATTTGGCTGCCGTGTTTGTGCTCTTTAGGAGACAATTTTTGTGTATTGGGTATAAAAGTGGGTATTTGTTGAAGCGTAGAAAAGTTTTTGTGGTTCCGGGAGTGCCTAAACGTAATTTATCGCGAAACGTATACACTTTACGTATCCGATAAAAATAAATGAACAAAGTTAATAATTATCCTCAAAATAATTATATAACCCTTGCTTGATGTACACATTTAATTGTTTGATGCCCGTTTACATTGAACGCTAATTTTTAGCTTACGCGATTTAAACTTAATTCATGAAATTACAAGCAAACGCGTACAACGCTAAAAATAAATAGTGCATTTATCGACGTCGTTAATGACTTGAAAACACAGGGTGTTATAGACTTCCCCCGTTAAACGAGCCTTGTCCTCAAGGCTCACAATGCAGCACTTGACGACGGTGTGGTCTTGGTGAAGAGGTGTGGGTATTTCTTCTTGAATTGGTCTTCACGTTCCCAAGTGAACTCGGGACCTCTCTTGGAGTTCCATCGAACTTTGACCAATGGGATCCGACTTCTCTTCAACCGTTTAACTTCTCGGCCCACTATTTCTACCGGTTCCTCAACAAAATGAAGTTTGTCATCCAAATTAAGTCCATCCAACGGAACGGCTAAAGGTTCGTCGGCATGACACTTCTTCAGGTTAGATACATGAAACGTATTATGAACTCTGCTCAACTCTTCTGGAAGTTCAAGCTTGTAAGCCACTTCTCCAACCCTTTCGATCACCTTAAAAGGTCCAACATACCTAGGGTTCAACTTCCCCCGTTTGCCAAAACGTACGACCCCTTTCCAAGGCGAGACCTTAAGCATAACTTTATCCCCGACTTGGAATTCCATTGGTTTACGCTTCAAGTCAGCGTAACTCTTCTGTCGATCACGAGCAGCTTGCATCCTTTGCTTGATCTGGATGATTTTCTCAGTGGTCTCTTGAATTAGTTTCTACCGAGTAGTTTGAGCTCTTCACCAGACTTCAGTCCAACAACAGGGTGAACGACACTTTTCGACCATAAAGTGCTCGAATGTGCGGCCATGATGCTGGCATGATAGATATTTGATAGTATGAGAACATTGACTAATGGCAAATGGTTAACCCAACCCTTTCCAAAGTCGATCGCACAAGCATGCAGCATATCCTCGAAGAGATTGGGTGGATCCGCTCGCATTGCCCTCTGTTTGCTGGATGGATACGCAGTACTCCATATCCAAATTATACCCAAAGCGTCTGAATGACCTCCAGAAATTGGATGCGAATCTCGGTCACGATCCGCAAATGATTGAGACCGTTATCCCAAGCCTCGTGACCAACCCTCCCTTTTAGGTACAATCTTGCAAGTATTATCCAAAGATCGGTCTCTCTTCTTCATTGGTGTGAAGATTGCAGACTTAGTGAGTCCGGTCAAACGATCACCCAAATTGTGTCATAAAACCTATACGCCTTAGGAAGCTTTTGACAATATCCATGGTGATGTTGTCCACTTCCATTCGGGTATCGTAAGGTTCAAACCGATAATCCTGATGGCCTTTGATGTTTGGTCCTTGACCTTAGCAACATGTCAAACACTTGTTAACATAAGTAGCTATGATGTCGACTTTCATGTATGGGCCACCAATATAACATCTTCATGTCTTGGTACATTTGTCGGAACCCGCATGAATAGAGTATTTGAATTTGTGGGACTCGAGTGCATGATTATAGTCCGCAAATCCGCCATAACAAGGTAACCAACTCCTGCCATTGAGGCAGCAGGGTCCACCGCACGAGGTCCAACTTTGTTCCCCTAATAGCTTCTCTGGAAATTTAGCATTTTCAACCAACATTCCCCCAACGTCTTCACTCTTAATGTTTCTCAAGTGTTTTTGCGCTTCGGTCTGACATTTGGATCTGTATGGGAAATGGGTTTAGTTTTCCGAAACTAATGAGTCATAACCAATGCTTCGATACCTAAGCGGAGGTTTCTCGTTCTTTCTGCTTAAAGCATCAGAAAACGACATTGTGGCTTCCCCGGGTGATAACGAAAATCGAATCGGAATCAACTTAGCAACTCTAACCATCGCTTGTGCCTCATGTTCAACTCCTTTTGATCTAAAATGGTTTGCAAACTCTTGTGATCGGTATACACCATACACTTAGTTCCATATAAATATGTCCAGATCTTGAACAAACACCACTGCACCAATGGAAGTTTCTAAATCATAGAGTCGTGTAGTTTTATCTCATGAATCTTCAACTGTCGTGATGAAAGAAATCACTTTTCTCATCTGCATCAACACAGCGCCCAAACCCTTCTTTCGAAGCGTCGCAGTATGAGATGAAATCTTCGCTTCCGTTCAAGGTAATGCAAGGATTGGTGCACTGCCAACCAACTTTTCTCTTCAAACAGCTACAAGCAGCTTCTGTTTCTCGCCACCATTCTAACTTAACCTTCTTCTGGGTGATCTTGGTCATTAAGTTTGGCGATCTTTGAAAAACCCTTCAATAAATCTCGATAGTATCCAGCAAGACCTAAAATATTTTGAACGAATCTCCGTGGTGAACTTAGAGGATGTCCAAATCTTTAATGGATTCAATCTTGGCTGGATCCACATGAATTCCTTCACTATCGATCACATGACCTAAAAGCTGTACCTAGGAACCAAAATCACATTTGGAAAACTGTGCATACAATTCCTCCTTCTTAAGACAGATTTCCAAGATCCTCTTAAGGTGTTCTTCGTGTTCTTTCTTTATTTCATTTCGAAATATATCAGAATGTCGTCAATAAAGACAATCACAAATTTATCCAGGTATGGTTTGCAAACCCGATTCATGAGGTCCATGAATACGGCAGGTGCGTTTGTCAAACCAAATGGCATAACTTGAAATTCGTAGTGTCCATAACGAGTTCTGAAGGCAGTCTTCGGAATGTCTTCTTCTCGAACCCTCAATTGGTGATAACCTGATCTTAGGTCAATCTTTCGAGTAGAACACTCGACCTGGGAGCTGATCAAATAAATCATCACATTCTTGGGAGCGGATACGGTTCTTCACGTAGTTGTATTCATACCCCGCTAATCGATTCACAAGACACGCCGGAATGTATCTTCTTTCTTCTTGGACAAACAAGACGGAGCTTCCCCAGGTGATGAACTAGTCTGTATAAAGCCTTTTGGTCAGATAGCTCATTTTAGTAGCTCAGGATACTTCTTTTCACTTCGGACAGCGCGCCAATCGATAAGGTCCCGCGCCACAGGTGCAGCACCAGGAAAAACCAAATCAATTGAAACTACACTGTCGGAGTCGGAGGACGACCGACAAGTCTTTAGGAAAATACTTCAGAAAGTCATGGAACTATTGGTACGTTCTCAAGTACGCTTCCT
This sequence comes from Tanacetum coccineum, assembly GCA_026074375.1. NCBI lineage: Eukaryota > Viridiplantae > Streptophyta > Magnoliopsida > Asterales > Asteraceae > Tanacetum > Tanacetum coccineum. The sequence continues at coordinate 79,033 of BQNB010005317.1, read as the reverse complement.
TTCTTTGACATGTCTTTAACCTCCTTTGCCCGTGACATGTGCCAAAAAAGATAGAAATCCCCCTTTATTGCATAACGTCTGCTGTTTTCCGTGCATCAAAATGAATTTAAATGCGTGTCAGCATTTCCCAGGTACTCCGTCACCATGTATGATTAAGGTTTCATTTTCCCAGGGAATGTGGACAATCTTCTCGGCACGCATAATGACCGCTTGGTAATTCGACAACCAATCCATACAGATTATAGCATCGAAACTAGGCATTAAGTTTATGTTGAATGGGTGGTTTAAGAAGATTCCTCTACATTGCGAGAGCAAATTCGATAGCGAAATTGGTCTTAGGGGCCTAGTAATTGTTGTCTTGGCTTCTGTCGGCTTAGAGATTTGGTATAAGATGGATGCCAACTTTATAGTAAGACGAGTGAAGGTTTGTCTTAGTGTGATAGGGTTACCTAATTCAATTTCCAAATTAAACTCGTTCTATGAAAAACCACATAAAACATGATATAAGTAGAAAATTGTTTCCTTAACAAGAGGTTTTTAGAGTGACTACTCTCAGCACGGCATGGTACCTTCCTGAATTATACATAGTTGATCAGGCCATGTATAATTGAGGACTAACGATGCATTGCTCATTTTCCATCAAAATAGCGTTTCACAAGTTCAGATATTCGTGAGAGTAGTTTTGTAAAGAGTAAAATAGGGAACCTAGGTTGATATTGACAAATTTTTCATAATACGATAATTTGATAGATAATTTTGAAAATCATACATACAACTAAAATTAAGAAAATTAACAACGAGAACTCCAAGGTAATAAGTTTAAGATAATTTCAACTTAGGGTTTGCTAGGCAAGGCGAGTCAACTTTATCTATTTTAAGCTTTGATCTCATCCTTCAATGTTGTTAGGGTCTTGATCGGTTTCTCCTCCTCTTAATAAGGTACGCACCACTCCATTTGCACCAGACCATCCAATTTGGTTTTTATGGCTTTGGTTCTTTCGCTCTGGGCAATCCCTCTTGTAGTGCCCTTGATTCTCCACATTCATAGCAAATAGCCTTCTGACTTGCCACAGTGACCCTTTGGTTGTTAACAGCATTGGCATTTCCCGTACCCCTACAGTCACGGGCGATGTGACCATATTTGTTGCATTTTATCACTTTGAATTGGAGCACACTAAGGGACCGTCATGGTGGTAATTGCAGCTTTGAGCATAAGGGGTCTATGAACCCCCATATGGTTTCTATCACACCCGCGATCCAGCAGTGTATGCCCTGCCGGTGTTTTGCCTCTTGATTTGTTGTTGTTGGTGGGTTTTGGTTGTTTCGAGAAGTGTTTTCTAACTTCCTCTTGGTTTTCAAGCTTGTCTTTCCGCCATGGGTACTTGACTCTCTTGTCCATACATTTCATGGCCATTTCAATGGCCTCCTTGCATTGTCTTTGGTTTTGGAAGCTACAGATGTTTCCATGGATCATGTCGGGCAATCCCCCGACTAAATCTTAAATTTTGTCTGACTCCTTCAGGAACTATTCTCACACATAGAAGTGCTAGTTCTTGAAAGCGTTGGATGTATTTAACCACAAATCAGTACCAATTACATGTCAAGTTCCACAACTCAAGCCTCAAGCTTCTTCATTCGTTTCGTGGACAATACTTGTCAGTACATCTTCTCTTAGATCACTCAAGTCATTGAATATGCAACATCATGAAGTAACATCCATAAACAATGGGAATTCCACCATGTTAGGAGACACTTGCTACAAGAATACAAGTAGAGTACTTGACACTGGTTTTTCGCTGAGCAGTTGCTTATTTTCGGGAAACATGTCTCCTTCTTTCAAACAATTGGGTTAACTCACAGCCACTCCCTCGGTGCCTCTTGAAATACAGAGGCTTGCACTTCATGAAATCCTGGTAAGTGTCAACTCTCGAGGTCAACCGCGTTCAGGATCCCCTGACAAAAGCCCGATTCCCCGAAGCGAATGGCTATCAGTGCCAATCCTATATGCGTCACGGCGGGCCAGAGCGCACTGACACCGTTATAATCATAGCTTGGAGTTGGGCATTTGTGACCGTAGTGGTTGTGGTTGCTGTTGACCTTGTAGCTCGCTTTGGTGCCATTTTCTTTAATCACAAGAAAATACAATACCCGTTAGATTTCATAAAATCATAACCATGACATGACATATCCATGATAAATAAAATGAGATCACATCACACAGTGAAACATATAACTAACACACAAGGATCAGACAAACTAATACATCATATCCATATATATACCTGGAATTAAATACATGATCGTGTATTGGTACACAATGATTCGCCTATCGCTAGGTTACCAAAATGAAAATCAACATAGAGCCCTACTAGCCGGGAGTTACCCGTAATACTTAGTAGGCTATACAGGATAGCTAATCAGAAAATAAAAGATCTATACCGCCTGCTAGCTGGGAGTAACCCATAAAACTTAACAGGACCTGCATAGCATATACAATCATAACCAACGTCTAGTAATGCTATACCAGTGGCCTCCAATGTCAATGCAGCGCGTCCAGCCATCCAAGGCTTGGGTACGTGCATGATATGCGAACACAAGATCATCTGCAGCCGACGCTGCAACTCGTGGCGACGGTGCCTCAGTCTCTAACAAGTGAAATCCGTGCCACTAATGTCCTAGCAGTAAAGCCTCAGATCTAGCCAATCCTGACGGCTCTGAATACTCTCCTGCTCGTAAGGCAAGTCTCTCTCTCCCGTCCAAAATCTCAATCTACAACTATCGACAAGCTCAATGATCCTTTTGAGGCATACGTGATGTCGTGTGCAGAACTCTGAACTCTCTCTAGTGCAAACATCTACCCCTGGTAACTGACCCTCCTGTTGACCAACTCTAGGGCGGTCATCATCCTCCTCTCAGTATCAGGAGTCTGTCTCTATAGAGGGGGTCCGAGATGATTATTCTCATTTGCTCATCAATTTTTCTTTCTCTATCAGTTAACTCAAACTTTGCCCGTTTTTCATATTCCCCGACCAGTTCCTTATATCTCGCAAGTTCAGAGGTCATTGAGTCATTCATTAACATATCTGGCTTATTTGTTAATCTACTTTGTACACCCTGTTCATGCATTTCATCGAGAATAGACATTAGTGCATCATTTCGGACAGAAGATGCATTACATTGTACAACATGTTCTTCGTTGTCTTCCACATACTGATCATACGGAATAATATTACTATCACTCGTATAGTCAGCATCAGAGTCAACAACGTAGTTGTGTTGTACATCGTTTTGCATCTCGTGTACATCATGATACTCATCCATATGGTCTACAAAGGCATCATGATCTTGTACCTCAAGTGGATTATTCGAGTCGTATGAGGGCCCGGCTTCATCGTAGATTGGGTCTTCAGATGTGAGGCTTGCCATGAACATGGTCTGTGAAATGGGACCCTCATCTACATCAGAGTCGAATGCATCACATTCATCAGCTTCAAAAATGTGATCCACATTGAGTGCCAAATCATTCTCGGTTGAATCATCCACATCATCATCAACGTTGGTAACCTGTTCCCCTGCAAGAAACAACGACTGTTCTTCATCCAGAACTGCTCCATTCTCCTGGGCTTGCATTAGTAGCATCTTGTCCTTGAAGTAGTTTGAATCTTGAAGTCGCTTTGGCCTTGGACATTCACGTGCTATGTGCCCTAGTCCGTTACAGTTGTAGCACTTGATGGGTTTCACTTGACCAGGATTAATCATGCCTCCTCTGTTCGGAGCTCCTACATTTCCCGCCACACCATTTCCTCTCGCATTGTTTCTTTGAAATGGTCTTCCTTGATTAGTTGCATTGTATCTTCCACGGATAAAGCCGTAGCTTACTTGTCTCACTTATTCTAAATACAAGATTTTTTGATTCCATAACAGGGTAAACAAAATGTATATGCGAAAAATCTTTAATGCACGACATCCAAAATCAAAAAACCACCATGTATCCATCGCTCGTGCTTATTGATCCCCTGAAAAACATTGCTTTAAAACGTCAACAATAATGTTGGTGAATTCATAGGTTTGATAAATCATATATTGTAGGACCACAAGATCTCCCAAGTGTATGATAATGCAACAGATGCAGATATCATATAAATGTAATTACGTTGCTCTAAGCTCATGACACTGATGCTTGACATGTATGGATGCCAAATTAATGGCCGTTTGCCCGTGGTGATGTTCTAACCCGCAACATCCTATATTCGACATGGTATACGTTCGTTTCACTAGTGATAGCTAATCACCCGAACGGGGTTGTCAAACCCAATAGATCTATTCATAACATTCGCGCTCGTAATTAACAGTTCATGATAATGGGCTCAGATTGGGTTATCGCTACTTAGGCAACATGTAATCATAATATGAAACTTAACCACTTGTGTCCAGTTGTAAAACATCGCATGTTTTTCACCCCAAAAACTTTGTAAAACAAAAGCATGTAAAACGTGGGGCTATGAACTCACCTCACAAGGTAGCTCCTCCGCACTTGCTAATACGCTCAGATATAGCAAAATATACACCGTCAAATACCTAAGTAAATACGGCAAATCTCAGTCTTCCACATAAGACTATAGACTACAATTAACTATAAAATAATACTATTATTTTTAGCTCGTCATATATACTGTTATCACTTGTGTGGTAATTATATCGATTTGAAAATATTATTCAATTTACTCGTTGGCTCTCGGATAAGGATTCGACTAAGGATGGGTTTCGTTAATAAATGGATATTTATTAACTCGACAGTTTATACTCCGATAAACTTCGACTTTAAATATAATAATACTTTTATTATATTAAGTCCAGTCCGACAATTAAGGTATTTATAAACTCTATCTAAGTTTCATAAAGTACCCTAAAGTTCCAAGTTTGACAATTTTAAACCTTTTAATAAAGTTTGGTTAAATTACACTTTTAACCCCTAACTTTCCAAATTGTCATATTTAATCCTTTACTTTATAAAAATTACCTTTTTAATAAAGTATTTAATATTTAATTCAAAAGTAGTACTTAAGTTTGAAAAGTGTCAATTTTTAGTCCTTGGACTTATAAAAATCCATATTTACACTTTAAACCTTCTAGTTTACACTTTGACACTTTTAGTCCCTCAATTTATAAAATTATATTTTATAATCAAAACAGCCCCTTAAGTTATAGTACTGTCATAAACAGCCCCTATACTTATACTTTTCAAAAATATTAAGTTTTACCCCTCAACTTTTACATATTGTCGTATTTAGTCCCTAAACTCGCAAAATTACATTTTAAGTCCGTTTAAGTCCTAAAAAGTGGCAATAGATTCTTTTCGACTTCAATAAGCTAAATAAATTTGGTAAACTTACCAACAAGCTCGAACAGGCTTATTGGGCCTATTGGGCCTTAAAACTCATTTAAAAGCCCATTAACCATAAACATAGATTTAAACTTTTAATCTCGGGTCCGGTAATTTTATTAAGTCCGTTTAATTTATTAAAGACTCGAAAACTCGTGTTGGGCCTTGTTGGGCCGCGTTGGCTTATTAACTTGAATTGGTCTCGTTGGGCCCTTTATTCGGATGGATTGGTCCATATTAGGCCTAAAGCCCAATTGTTTCCATCTTTTATTCTTTTTGAAAATACACACAAACGTGCTGCCAACTTTGACCATTTGCATACATTTATACATGCGTTCATATTAGTATTTCCATCTACGTTAAGATGTCATGCATTTCCCAAGCTTACTATTAACATATTCTTCCTAATCCTTAGCCAACGACTCGTCTAATATTACTTAAATCTCGTCAAGTAACTTTTTAGTTTTAAATATAAGTTACACGTTAAACATTACGCGTTAACCTTTTAAGGAAAATCACCACACTAGTAACTATGTATATCTTTACATACGCATGCATCTAGGGTTCTTGTGGTTAACTCGACAGTTAAACCATTGTTAGTTACCAAGGACGTGACTCGTATGCCTCTTGCCATACTCGTCATGCCTTGGTGGCTTAGCCAAGCTAGTACATCGTGAGTCCAAGGACTCACGTCATCCCTAACGACACCACAATGCTAGCATGGACGGCGTGCATGCCTTGCATGGCAACCCATTCACGTCTCAAGTGACGTAACGAGGACATGATTGGCCTTGGGTCGCTAGACATTTGTGGGCAACGAAGTCACACATGGACCCCATGTTCTCGTGTGCCGTGACATAGTCACACGTCAAGTTCCAAACCCTTAACCTCTCGCAACCCTAGTCACGTGGGTATATATTGCAACGAAAGAAAATCACAAGGACGGGAACGTTAAGTAACTTACCACAAGGATTTTGTGTATCGACTTAGAGATACACAATGATCACGACACAAGCTTTGGAAAGATTTGCTTGAACCGAAACCTTACTCTTGTTTAACTCGAACCCTTTTCCTTATGACTCGTCACTCTTGTTTGTATGCTTCGAACTCGTTACCCTTGGGTTTCGTTGGAAACAAAATAGAAGAATAAGGAAAAGATGGTGCACTGTTGGAAGAATAGAGGTACAAATGGTTTGAGGTTTTCTTGCGCACATATACACAAAAGAATTATGAGAAAGAGACTTTCGTATTTCTCTTTGACTTGTTACCCTTGCTGCGTACAGAAGCACAAGGAAAGAAAAGGAAGTTTTTCTTCTTTGTGAAAGTTGGCAATGTGTGAGACAAACATGCATGTATATATATGCAATTCGTCCCTTGTCTTCTTTTGTATCCAACGAGTAGAAAGTCTTCATTTAGGGGGGACAAGCATGTTTTGATAAGTCATGTCTTCCTTGACTCTATATCCTAGGGTTAGTGAGGCTACACACATTAAACAATTGCTTGCCCATACTTTGGATGTGATCACTCCATGACCATAAAGAAAAGAAAAACATGCGTGTATATGCATACATTTGGCTGCCGTGTTTGTGCTCTTTAGGAGACAATTTTTGTGTATTGGGTATAAAAGTGGGTATTTGTTGAAGCGTAGAAAAGTTTTTGTGGTTCCGGGAGTGCCTAAACGTAATTTATCGCGAAACGTATACACTTTACGTATCCGATAAAAATAAATGAACAAAGTTAATAATTATCCTCAAAATAATTATATAACCCTTGCTTGATGTAAACATTTAATTGTTTGATGCCCGTTTACATTGAACGCTAATTTTTAGCTTACGCGATTTAAACTTAATTCATGAAATCTCAAGCAAATGCGTACAACACTAAAAATAAATAGTATATTTATCAACGTCGTCAATGACTTGAAAACACAGGGTGTTATATTATTCCCTATTGGTGTAATTGGGTATGTAATTGTTAGGTTAGCACACTATGGCATGTCACATGTGTTTTAGTGGTTGTTCAAGCTTTGCTTGAGGTTAATGTGGTATTTCAGCCACATTCCATTGTACTTAAATGTTTTTTTTGGTGTAATATATTTAACCGGGGATTGTTGTCCCTTTTACCAAAAAAAACATCCAGTTCAGGACTCGTTCCAAACCCTATTTCTCAACAACCTTGTATTCCACCAAACATAGATGATTGGGATCACTTGTTTCAACCTATGTTCGATGAATACTTGTTGGAAAACTAAGGTTGCAACCATGGGTTTGGATACTGTGAACCAAATGCCTTGGACTGAAATGAAGCAACTGATGACTGCGGAATTTTGTCTGATAGAAGAAGTTCAAAGAATGGAGCATGAATTGTGGAACTTAAAGGTTAAGGAGTATGATGTTGTTGCTTATACTCAGAGGTTTAATGAACTGGCTTTGATGTGTCCAAGAATGGTAGAGCCTGAAAGAGTGAAGGTTGATGCTTATATCAGGGGATTGACTGATAATATCAAGGGTGAAGTGACATCTTCTAAGCCTGCTGATCTGAACGAAGCTGTGCGTATGGCTCATAAGTTGATGGAGCAGAAATTGCAAGCAAGAGATGCAGGAATTTTGGAAGGAAAGAAGTGAAAGTGGGAGAGCATTCAAAGTGGAAATGGTAGTGGTAAGGGCAATCAAAAGGATAACTCTCGTCAAACTTTGCAGAATAGCCAAAAGCAAGGAAACACGCGAGCCATGGTTACCGCTCCTACTGACGGAAAGCTTCCTTTGTGTGAACGATGTTTTACTCGCCATGTGGGTCAGTGTACGATCAAGTGCCACAAGTGTGGAAATGTTGGGCACAAGGCAAGGTATTGCAAGGAGAAGAGTGTTGCCACGGGTGCTAACGCTCAGCCTGTTTGGACTTGTTATGATTGTGGTGAGCAAGGTTATACTAGGAACTGATACCCAAAGAAGATTAAGCAAGAAGAAGTTGGATAAGTTCGTGGCCGAGCTTATGCTATTAAGGATACCGAGCCTCAAGGTCTGAATGTGGTTACTGGTACGTTTCTGCTCAATAACCGCTATGCTTTTGTTTTATTCGATTCGGGTTCCGATAGGAGTTTTGTGGATACTAGATTTAGTTCCATGCTTGATATCGATCTGGTTAAAATAGGAGCTAGTTATGAGGTAAAGTTAGCAGACGGAAGGGTAGTGAGTACGAACACTGTTTTGAAAGGTTGCACTTTGAGTTTAGTGAAACATGTTTTTAAAATCGATCTTATGCCGATTGAGCTTGGTACGTTTGATGTCATAATCGGTATGGATTGGCTTGCAAGCACCATGCCGCTATCATCTGTGGCAAGAAAGTTGTTCGTATACCGTATGGGAACAAGATGTTGATAGTTGAGAGTGACAAGGGTGTGTCCCAATTAAAGGTCATATCGTGTATCAAGGCCCGTAAGTACGTCGAGCGGGGTTGCCATTTGTTTTTGGCATACGTAACGGAAAACAAGTTGAAAGAGAAACAAATGGAAGACGTGCCTATAATTCGTGATATTCCTACGGTGTTTCATGAGGAGTTTCCAGGACTACCACCGCCAAGGCAAGTAGAAGTTCGAATTGATCTAGTACCGGGGGCTGCACCTGTTGCACGTGCACCATATAGATTGGCACCGTTTAGATTGGCACCGTTTGGATTGAAAGAGTTGTCAGGTACAATTGCACAAGAGCTGATGGATGAGGAAACGCGGATGAAAGTGGGGTGGAAGAGGGGAAGGGCAAAAAATATTTATTTTCGTAGTTTCTCCGAGTTTCATCCCACCGTGGGGGAAAAAATGCCCCACGGTGTTTGGTTGTTTTGTTTTTTTTTTACTGTTTTCATCGTGAAAGAAGATATAAGTATGAATAAAGAAAAGAGAAAAGAGAAGAAAGATGGAAACTATCTTTTTAGAAAGGACACTTGTTGTAATTAATTATTATTGCTGGAGTATCATGAGGTTTATGTTGAACAACAGTTTTGACTTGTCAAGAGGAATGAGGAATTGTTATCCTCATTCCAGGAAGAAGGAGAATAGACAAGGAATTGATAGAAGAAATTGCATTTTATAAATTATCTTGACCAAATGCCAAGATTTTTCTAGCGTGCTTACTTTCCAACAAGATCGATCTCTTGCGATTTATTTCCATTAGGATTCATTTAATACTTATCACACCAAGTTAACCGCAATTTCATTTTTCTATTCTAATTTTTTAATATTATTTTAAAATTTTTTTAAAGATGAAGGAACTGGAAAAAAAAATACATTTCTTGATTACTGCATTTAGGACTAGAACCTCTGACGGTCTACAATTAATAATCCATTATAATCATCTATGGTCTCTATTTTTTCTAAACTCTATTCTATTCTCATTAATATGCTTACCTCAATACTTCCACATCATTACTTATTGGTATCATTTGGTGTTCAAGAGTGAATGGCACGTTTTTGAGATTTGACTATGCGCACGTGTTAGTTGCGTGATCCTGCTGTTCGTATTGTTGTTTATTATCGGAATTGATGAACAGAGATGTTAATAAGAAAGATAATAGTTTTAGTTTCCCGCACTGGATAAATGTAGTAGGCTTGTATATAAAGGGCGAATCAGGTAATCAGTAGTGTTTACAGATAAAAGTTGTTAAGTGTGCTGTATTTACATATGTGTTTGCACACAGTCCCCGTACATAAGCTTAAGTAACACGTCTTCTAGTTGTTATCACTCGAACTGTGTGCACAATTTGTTGCAAAAAAAAAGACTGGCTAAATACACTGTTCTTCGTAAAACGATTTTAGACAATAGTGTGATGAGTAGACAGTCTTACCCAGATTGGATGTGTTTATGGTTAAATCTAGGTCATTCCAAAAAAATAGTGGCACACCTTTTGGCTCAACGTAATGTGTGTTGCAAAGCCGTTTATTATCTCCGTATATCTTGATATAGAAAATTGTCATTCTTATAGTGGTTCTCATCAAATGAAACTGATTTATTTTTGGTTTTAACTTACAAGGTCGATAGACAAATAGAATCGAAGAAAGCGCATGGGAAAAAAAAGCATAACGTAAAAAAAGCCAATGCACATCCATGGGACAATGGGAAAAAAGAACGAAGCATTTGGAAATTTTTTTGGAAGATTATTCTGGGGACAGTTGCTTAGTAAGAAAAGAGACGATTTTAGGGAGTATTGTACGCCAAGTTTTTCAAAGTGTGAATTTTTTTTGGTTTATTAAATTCAGTTTTCTTACTATTTCTGAGCGGGGTATGTGGCTTATTGTGATTGGACTCCGTATTAGTGTTCTAGTGGTTTGTGTTCGTTTTGTTTGCTTTTATATCCAGTGAGTTGGGGTCAATGTTGATCACTGCCAAAGATCAAAGGCCATTTACATTAAAGAGTTCGGGCTGAATGTTCTGTTTTGTTCTGTCTTTCTATGTTTATGTCTATGTTTTTTGTTTTGTACTGTATGTGTACCCACGACGATCGTCCCAACGGAGGTTGGCAGGCAAATAATACCACACTGATTTGATGTTACTGAGTGAGGCAATAACATTGGTGTGTGAGTTTCGGCGTGCAGCAGTTGATGCGCCCATGTCAAATCATAATTATAATATCTTGTGATGGTTGCAGGTATGTATTTTGAACAACGGGGCAAAACTATCTTAATAAATCCAAGGTGTGCTGCTAGTGGTGACGGCAAATAAAAATTGGGTGTTGTTTGTCGATAGTACAACGGCAATTTCTGGATTGGCTCCGCAGGCATAGGGTATTGACTGGTGAGGTATATAGGAGCGATTATTGATGGTTTTTTCTTTGATTGTCTAAGCCATGACTAAGTTTGACTCTAGAAAAAAAAATAGAAAAAATATAAGAAAAAATACGATGTCAATATAAGTGTGAGGTAAGGAAAACAGGATAGAAGAAGAAGAAGAAGAAGAAAGAAAAGCAGAAGTGAGGCAGAAGAAGAAAGAAGAGATAGATTAAAGATAGCTTTTCAAAAACATTAAAGCAGGAAAATAGAAGTAGAAAGTTTGTACGAATGATTTAAGTTTGCTTTTAGGAAGTTGAGGAACAGGAAGTTGTTTTAGTTGTAATTCAAAGGCGCTAGATTGCAACACCCTGATCTTAGCGTTTGCCCACGAAGGTATTTGACCGCGAAGGAACAGAAGATTTTGTATTAAGGAACAGTGTATTAATGACGCATCTCTCTAAGGGTTTTATGGAGCCCACTGGTGGTGATGCATAGTGTCTGGAGACAGGTCGATAGCATATTATGCTTCTAGAAAAATTGAAAGGTACATATGAAGCTGAGAATTACACTTCACTTTACACTACTCATGACTTGGAGTTAGGAGCCGTTGTTTTCGCTCTTAGGTTATGGAGACATTATTTGTATGGAATGAAGTGTGTGGTTTTTACCGATCACAAAAGCCTACAATATATTTTAAATCAAAAAGAGCTGAACTTAAGACAACAGAGATGGATTGAGTTGTTGAGTGATTATGATTATGAAATTCGGTACCATCCTGGAAAAGCGAATGTTGTGGCTGATGCCTTGAGTCGCAAGGAAAGAATTAAGCCATTGCGTGTTCGAGCTTTGATGATGACTGTTCATAATGAATTACCGAAGCAAATTTGTGAAGCTCAAAAGGAAGCAATAAAGAAGAAGTATGTAAGGAAAGAAAATTTGGGGTGGTGACAGCAGCAACTGAGCATTGACAAATAGAAGTAGAAATAGCTGGAAGATCAGAGGTAACTGAACACCAATTTGTAATTCTTTTTTCTAATAGGGAACCAATAACTTACACATCATAACCAATGAAATGAACGTTTGTGCAACGGACATAAGAAGTGGGCTTCTATTTTTAATTACTAAAACTACAATTTTTGTTTATAAACGATGACTATGAAATTGTACGTCAGAAGGTTCCTGAAAGTTTATGTCAATGTACTTGATGAGCTCAACGTTTTCTCCATTCACTTCGTTGTTGTGTCCTAACGCTGGCACTTATGAGACGGATGATCACATTCAACAATAGATAACTATATTACCTCATTCCTTAGTCTGTTCCATGCTGCTTTTGTGGACACACCAGCTGCTGTTTCCAATTGTAATGGTCGCACTTCAACCCGACAAAGTTAAATGACACTTTTCCCTGTGTAAGAAGATGTTGTTACTGTCATATTATAATCGCTCATTTATGAATTCGTTTAATCTCTTTCATGTGTTATCAGATTTCTAATTCTAACTTAAATTCACCAAACGACAACAAATCAAGTGCATAATCTTCTAAAAAAACATGAATCATTAGCGAAATTTAGATAGTCGGTGTTCGCGTGGGAGCTGTACCCACTTTGTTGTTGATAGTTACTAATAGCTGTTACAAAAATGCAGTAGTAACATGCAAAGGGTAATGAGTACGGTTTAAACGGTCGAGTGCGTAGAGCATGCTGCATAAGAGACCCTTGCAGGGAACATGTTTTTCAATGCAACCCCTTTTCTGCACCAAGTATTTGCACAAACCACACCACAGCTGATGAACCTAATAGTATAATACCTTGAATGAGTTATCGGGAAATGCATAAATGGTTTCTTGCAATCGCATCTTTAATGTTAATTTCAGCAAACTTACATATACGTGATGGTCTTTAAATAAGTGAGATGTGTATTATGGATGCCGCTGATGTGTGTGCAAAACAACCCGACACCCTACACAGCAACGGTGGTACTTTTGTCGTTCATATCTGGGACCACTCTTTACACGTTCTTCATACCAAAAAACTTCACTGCATTGTTGAAAAACCTGTGTACATCTTCCCAGATGTATGTACGCCGATGGTGGTTCTGGATCATAAGCATAAAAAAATAAGGACAAAAACAGGTGTGTACAAAGTTAAAAGTCACTTCACATTTTACCTGGAGCTGAAGAGCGTAGCCATGTGGTAGTCGCCTGTGAATTGTGGTTATTACTGCATCAGTCAATATCGGTATCTGTTAAGAAAAGAAATTGGACATAAATGAAATTAGCTGTGGATAAACGACGTACACTAAGTAATAAAGTCTATGGCTATTTTGGCACGACATAATCATCTAGTAAAATGATTCTTAACAGGGTAAGTATGGTAGCTGTTCGGTATGTTGTAACTATGGTTTGTTGTCCCCGTTTACCTATAGTTGCAGAAGGTGTAATATGATCGGTTGTCGGTTGTCGGTTCTCATTAACAGCAGCTACAAAAGTCCAATAACAAAGTGTAAATGGCACACATAATTTGAACTGCTAAATATAACATGGACATAAATAATTACACAAACCTTGAATAGGGTCATTTTCGCTGATTAGTTGTTGTTTCGTCTTCAGAAATTAATGTTTTCTTAGTCGCTTTATTTGAAACTGCCGAAGCAAACAAAACTACATCCGTTATCCTAGTAAAGATGACTGTTTTCGCCTAAAATCAACATAAGAAATTCTGTTTTTTTTAATCATGTTGTAGTTTTCTCATTCATTCTTTACAAAACTCTATAAACCCCAATTTTAACAAACACGTAATCTTATTACTTATGTTTTACAAAGAAGTGCTAAACATGTAGTTGAAAGATCTGAATGTCTCATATGACATTTTACAGTTGTAAAGGTGATTCGAGTAACATACTCTGGCGAAACTGGAAATCCGCTGCAAGATTAAAAACCCTTTTTTTTAAGATCATCTTTCCAAGAATCGTGAAAAAATTACTCATCTCTACAAATTAATACCTCCTTCGCACAACTTCAAGGTTTATGAATCTCTATATGTCCTCAGGCCATTCGAGTTTCTGCTAAAATACACATTTAATTTTTTAAAACCCCCAAAATAAACAAACTTCAAGGTAAACACATAAAGAAAATTAACCATCTTAACCCTAAGAAAATGAAATGTTTTTTTAAATAAAACGAAGAATTTATAAAAGAAAGAAACAAACTTACTTTTTTGGAAGATCAACATCATACTTCTACTACCACAGCCAATATGATGTTGATGAAGCGGTGCCGCCGCGGATTATCAGTCGAGTAAACATGCCGGGGACTAAGAAGGGGTTTCGTCAATATGTGTGTAGTCTCTAGAAGAAGCAGAAATAGTCGAGAGAAAACGAACGGCGATAAGTTATGTGTGTTGGACAATTATTAGGGGTGGGAATGGGTCAAGAACGTGGGCCAACGTCGGCAGGCTTAAGTTAGCCTAACTACAAAACGACACATGTGTTGGTCGTTTTTGTAACGATAATTAGTATATATCATAATCATAATTTGGTATAGATTTGCTACCCACGAATAGGGGTGAGAAAAACAGAAAAAACTGAAAACCGAATCGAATCGAAAACAATTGAACCGAACTATTAACCGAACTGAATTTGCCAAAACCGAACCTAACTGAACTACTAATTCGGTTCTCGGGTTGGATATGGGTTTGGCAATGTGAATCGAAAACCGAATTCATATAAATATATATATATATATTTTTTATATATTTTTATATATATAAATACCATTAAAAAATTTATCCTAATATAAAAAAACACTTTTTATGCTTCAAATAATTTATTTATTTTGTTAACTATCTATGTAATTATTATTATTTTTAAATAAATAGTAAAATTCGGGTTATTCGGGTCAACCCGAGAACCGAACCGAATTCAAATTCAGTTTTCGGATTGGTTCGGTTGAATTCTAGTTTGGTTCGGTTTGGTTTTCGGGTTGACCCAAATAACCCGAATTTCACTATTTATTTAAAAGATAATGATAATAAGTACATAGATATTTAGTAAAATAAATAAATTATTTCAACCATAAAAAGTGTTTTTTTATATTAGGATAAATTTTTAATGGTATTTATATATAAAAAAATGAATTAAGTCCATTAATAGGTAACATACTTACCAAAAACTACACTTTTAGGTAACGTACTTTGTTTATTATCATTCAGACCCATCAATCTTTTAAATGTAGTTCAATATAGGTAAAAATGGGCAAATTTTGGAAGGGATACCGGTTGAAACCGGTTAACATTCCACGTCAGCATAAATTTTAATTTTTATTATATTTTTCCCGGTTATTAATTATTTTACCTACCCGACCCACCTTTTTACCCCCTTTTATAAACCCTAAATCACTTGTTTCATTAGTTACAATCAATCCTTCCTAATCTAAAATTCGATTCAATGGGTAAAAAAGTACCAGACAAGAATCGTACAATCACAGTTAATCTTTTCCATGATGGTGTTTTTACTGTGCGTCCTTTTGAATATGCAGTTTCAGATATTAAGCAAATTACTGATATACAGTTTGAAGGTATGTCATATGTTCAATTTCGTGATGTAATTAGAAAGTTGGTTCACGGGCCAGTTGCTAGTTTGTATTATTGCAAAGTAGGCACTCCCTTAAGAATTGGTATTAAACCCATTCAGAATGATTCAGATGTTGACCAATTTGTTAATTTTGCTTACAAAAATAAATGGCAAATTAACTTGTATGTAGAGCATAGTGGCTATGATGTTTTAGATATAAGGGACCAAGGGGAAACCATGGCTGATGATGGTAATGAGTCTAGTGATGCCTATTGTTCTAGTGATGAAGAAGACTTAAGTTATGTTGATTTTCATTCAGAACTTGATGACAATGTAGTCATTAACACTGTCAGTACCAATGACCCGTTTCTTAATAAGTTGTGCGGTGATAATCCTGAGTTTATTAATTTAGTTGATGAACCTGTGAATGAAAATGTTGAAACAGTGGAAGAAGACACTGAAAACATAGATCCTGTGTTTAATGTTAAGGAGGGAATCAGTTATGTAACCCATGATCCCAATCAGGATTGGAAAAAAATGGAACCTATACTAGGAATGAGGTTTCACCATCCTGAACAACTTAAACTGTGTTTAGCAAATTATGGGGTAGCCAATGGGTATCCATTGTGGTTTTATAGGAATGATTGGAGGAAATTGCTAGTTTATTGTGGTAGGGATGTGGAATCAGGTAGATGTGCTGGGGCTGATAGTTTAAAAAAAGGAAAAAGAAAGAGTTGGGTGAGGATGAAAGCTTAAAGGTTAACAAAGTCAGTACTAGGAGTAGATCAAAGAGTGGTGAAGGTACAAGTAAGTCTCCAAAGACTCCTGTTAAAGCTATTACCTCTGGTGAAGGTACAAGTAAGTCTCCAAAGACTCCTGTTAAAGCTGTTAACTCTGGTGAGGCTTGTTCTGAGTCACCTAAGTGGACCAAAAGTAAGGTAAAAATTGACAAAAAAAACCAGTTTGTGGTTTTAGACTGTATGCTTCTTGGATGTCAACTGAGCATTCTTTCCAAATTAAGTCACTGAAACCTGAACATAACTGCTCAAGAAATTACAATTTAGGTTCTCTAGTTACCTACAAATGGATAGCACACCATTATGCCAAAAAGCTCATTGCAGACCCTTTCATTCCTTACTTGCAAATGAAAAATGAAATTAGGGAGAAATTTCTTATCAATGTGAGTCTTGGACAGTGTAAGAGAGCTAAGCAAAGGGCCTTATTTGATTATGAAGGAGGATTAAAAGAACACTATGGGAGGTTGTGGGAGTATAGGCAGGCCATCCTTGATTCAAATCCAGGGTCCACATGTAGATTAGATGATGAAGAGACTGAATCTGGTAACTATTATTTTAGAAGGTTTTATGTCTGTTTTAAAAGGGTGTTAAGGAGTTATGCTAGCAGGTTGTAGAAAGGTGATTGGATTGGATGGTTGTTTTCTAAAACATACATGTAGAGGGGAGTTACTGGTAGCTATGGAAGAGATGCAAATAACCAGATGTAATCAATAGCTTGGCATTGTCAAGGTTGAAAACAATGAAAACTGGTGCTGGTTTATATCTTTGATACAAGAAGACCTACAATTAGAGATTGGAGAGGGATTGACAATTATCTCTGACTCTCACAAGGTAAATTAAAGGGAAAGTTTACTATCTTATATAACTTATTATCATACCACCTAATTTTTCTAACTTCTCAAGAATATTTATTAATGCAGGGTTTATTAGAAGGTGTAAATGAGTTGCTGAACATAGAAAGTGCACTAGGCATTTGTTTGCTAACTATAAGAAAAAGTTCAGTGGTGTTCAATTGCAATGTCTTTTTTGAATGCTCATCAACAAACCAGTTGAACAACTTTATTACTCAAAGATGGAAGAGTTGAAGATAATCAGTACAGAAGCATATCAGTACCTATGTGACAGGAATCCAAATTCTTGGTGCAGAGCCTTCTTCAGACAGGAATCAAAGTGCCCAAATTTTGAGAATGGAATATGTGAAAGTTTCAACAGGGCAATTTTAGTCCAAAGGACCAAACCTATAATCACAATGCTTGAAGATATCAGACTCTATGTTATGCAGAGATTGGTTGCTATGAATAGAGTAGCAAGGACTTGGGAGCATAGTATCACACCTTCCATCAGAAAAGAGGGAGGGTTCTAAGGAAATACAAAGAATAAATAATTACTTCATTATTTTGTAATAATGCTTTACTTTATTATTAATGAACATATACTAATATGTACATTATTAGGGATTGGATGGTCATTCCTAGTGGTTTTCAAGTACTAGAGGTAAGAAAGGGGCATGAAGCATATGGGGTCAACATACACTTGAAACAATGTATGTGTAGGATGTGGCAGTTGTCAGGTATACCATGTGTACATTCAGTAGCAGCATACAGTCATATGAATAGGGACCCTATAGAAGGAGTGGATCATTGCTATAGCCAACAGAAATGGTTTGAGGCTTACCAGTTTAGCATCCAACCTGTATTTGGTAGTACAATGTGGAAAAAAACTAGTAATCACCCCCTTTTACCACCTATTATTAGAACAATGCCAGGAAGGCCTAGAAAGAGTAGGATGAAGGGACAATCTGAAAACAATTCCCAAGTATCCAGGGTGGGAAGAAAGATGACATGTACTAACTGTCAAGAAACAGGTCACAACAAATCAAGTTGTAAAAAACCACCAGTGCCCAAACCTAAGATCAATAGACCATCAGTTCCAAAACCTCATGAGTATGGAACCTATGCATCTGCAAGAGGTAGAGGTAGAGGGTCAAGGGGTGGTAGAGGTGGTTTTGGTGGTAGGGGTGAAGGGACTGCAACTATGGGAGATACTGGGAGGTCTCAAAGAGGAAGGGGAAGGGGTCAGAGAGGAAGAGGAAGGGGTCAGATGCAAAGAGATGGGGTATGTATTGTTACATATTCATATATTTTTAGTGTTTGTGTTTGATTGTGACTGTTTTTACTGCATCTATTTCAGGAACAGATGACTGAGGATGAAATTAGAAAGAACTTGGAACATGAGTATATGGAAGAGATGTTGTTACAAGAAGAACAAAAAATTGATGCTTATTGATTGAGTTCCAAATATATAAATAAATATAAATATAAGGATAAATACAATAATATGATAGGAAAGTATTACTGGAGAAGTATCGATTTCCCCCCCCCCCTTTTGTCTCTCACTTCGTTATCCACAAAGTTAAAATCGTACACCTGTCGTTCTCATATCTCTTCTTTAATCTTTCTTTTCATATCCCCAGACGAGGCTAGGAATTTGAAAATCAGAATCGGTTTTGTGAACAATTGGCTTAATGAATCACAGATTTGCTTTGGTTTTTCTATTTCACACAATAAAATGCAAAACGAGTAAAAGAAAAAGTAAAACAGTTGATATCGTTCAAAAAAAAACAATAAAAAAAAAAAAACCCCAAAACACACACAAAACGAAAGCTATTTAAGTTAAAACCTAAAACGGAAACGTAGAAACGCGACTTAAAAACCTAATTTATCGAATTTTAATCCTAAATTGGTTTTTTTAACTTTTAATAAAGCCTAAGTGACTAAAAAGAAAGAATAAAGAAAACTAGACCAAAAACGGAAGTGATTTGAGCTTAAAAACACGAAAAACGAGAACGGGATTAAATATCGTTCTTTAAAAAACAAAATTTTGCAAAATTAACCCTACGGATGCAAATTTATTTTTCCTATGCGCAAAATGATAAAAGAAAATTTTCTAAAAAAATTATATTTTTTTGATTTTAATTTAATTTTAAATGAATTAAAAACAGTTTTATAAAGAAAAAATGATTAAAAATAGTAAACAATATGAGAAAAATCTCAAAAAATACAGAAAAGTAGTTTTAAGTGAGCTTAATTCAGGAAAAATAAAAACTTTGAAATTCGGCTTATAAATAAGCCAGAAATAAGCAAAAGTTGGCTGTTAGGCTTAGTGGCTAAAAAGACTATATATAATAGATTTTGCAAGATATGGCAGGTGACAAGTCCCAAGGGCAGTGGTAGTGGAGTGTTGTGTTAAATATGCTGGCTAGTTAAAGGGGAGGTCACAGGTTCGACCCCTGTGGCCTCCCTTTTTGAAAAAACATTTTTTTTAAAACTTATAAAATGGACAAAAATAAGCAAACTTTATAACTGGGACTTTTTATGAAATCTTATAAATAAGCCAGAAAAAGCACAACTAAAACAGACTGAATACTTATTTAAACTTAAGGCACTAAAGGTACTTTTTATTGGCTTTTTAAGATCAAATAAGCAAATCAAAAAGCAAAAATAGCAAACATATATAAATGACTACACTTAATAAGCTAATAAGAACAAAATTAAGCAAGAGAAAATGGTTGAAAAAGATAGAAACATAAAATAAGCAAAAGGGCTAAACCTACATATCAAACAGCCTAAAGGGCAATTTTGAGTTTAAATTTAAGCAACATAAAGGATACTTATGGGCTTAAGGCTTATATAGCCTTGAAGCTCATCTTATAAGCTCCAAGAATCCACAAACAAAAAGCATTTTGAAACATCTTTAAACTATGAAAAACCTAAGAGAAAATGGCTGTTTTACACAGCATATACTGATTATTTTTTTTATTTTTTTTGAAAAGGCAAAAACAACTACTTGCAGCCCTAAATTAAAGCTAGGAAATAAGCTTAAACTTTTAAAATTAGTTAAAACAGATGTAAAACAACAATCAAAGAGCTTATGCTCCTAAGTACAGATTCTAAAAAGGATTTTTGCTAAGCTAAAAATGAATTTGAAATAAAAGAGACCTTTAGACTTGAAAAATGAACTTTGAATTAACAGTTTTGACCAACAAAAGTTAACTTAAACCAACAACTAACTACTGCATTTTACACTACAAATGGACACTAGAACAAGACTCAAGATATGATTTTAAAAAACCAAATCAAAGAAGCACTTCATGGACTGTTTTGGCAAAACAGTTTTGAAGAGCCTTTAAGAAAAACCTTAAAAACAAGATTTAAAGCTTAAAACTTTGAAAAATAGATTGAACACAACTTAAAAAAATGCTTTTTAGTTGTCTAGTTGACCCAATGGTTTAAAAACTAATTTTTACCCGTTTTCAACCCTTGACCCAAACACCCCTTTAGATTCCAAAAATTAATATTCAAACTAAAACAGAACAAAACATGCATCAAACTAAATTCAATAAGCATTATAAAGACAACTTAAGCACAAATAAGGCAGAAATAAGCATATATAAGCACAATAAGCTATTGAACAGTAAAACATAAAAATTGAGCTTAAAAAGGAAAAATAAGATCTTACAAAGGTCCAAATGCTTTTGGCAGGAGCTTAACACCCCAAATAACTTTCTAACTTATCCTAGTGCTTACCAATAAGCTCTAAACCATGGCCTTCCATTACTTACGATGCTCTAATGCCCCAAAATTTCAATTTCTTCCTTAATTAAACAGTAGACTTATAAAAAGCTTTTGGAAAAGCTTGAATGAATAAAACAGTTGAATGAGCTTATAAGAGCTTATAGAAATTGCTTGTGAACATAAATTAGCTTGAGTACATAAAACTTAAAAGACAATTTTTGCAATAAACTTAAATTTTCATTAAAACAGTAAAAGGTTTTACAAGACTAAAATTAAATGACAGAATTTAAAAGTACATCAAACATAAAAAAACATCAAAATTAAATCTATTCTACTCCTAGTTCATCGTTTTGTTCTATGTCTTCTTTCCTTTTATATAAGCTGTGAGGTCTTTGCTTTGTGTTTCTTGTGCTTGTTGAGAGAGAGACTTCAAAGCATCATCAAAACCATTCATTTAGCTTGCTGCCCAAGTCCATAGATCTCAACCCTCTATTTTCTTATCTTAACCTTCAACTAATAGGAATATAGAGGATTGCCAAGGTAGATGTGAGCCCATGTAGGGGTGGTGTTTATTTTGTTGTAAGGTGAAGTGGGGTAACAATTTTTGGAGTGGTGTTGCAGGGTGCAGAGGGAAAACGACACTGCTACTGTGTCAGGGTTAGTTTTGGCGGGTAAGGGGTGGTTTTGGGTTTAATAGGTAAAGTGTTTGGGGAAGTGGCAAGATAGACCCCTGAAGTTGTGTTGTTTGATTGCATAACTAGTCCTTGTGGTGATATAAGTATAAGGAGGGTTGTCAGTTTAAGCCCCTCAAGGTGTATGGTGTTGTTACAAACACAGTCCCTAAAGGACTAACTGGGTTAATGGGTAAAAGGGTTCAGGTCATAACGGCTGTTAAGTAGTTATTTTGGGCTTGGATTTGGTTTATAAGTATTGGGCCAGTTATAACCAAGAAAGGAAATGGGCTTATTATAACACGAATTGGACTTTTGAGCTTTTTGAATGTATATAAATACTATTGGGCTGACCCGGCCTATTAACTCGGGTACGGGTTGGCCCAATAAGATATTTATGTCCCCGGCTTCGGTTTTTCGCGCCCGGCTTTGACTTTGACTTTTTTGGCGTTGACTTTGACTTTTGGCTTTGATTTTGACTTTTGCTTCACGCTCTTTCCATTCCGTGCTCGGTTTTGTCCGTTTTGCTTCAATTTTTGTCCTTTTCTTAGATATCCGTTTCCTGCATAATATAAGTAAAAACATACAAATACAATATATTTTTGGTACGTTTTTTGTCATTTAAGCTCATTTTTAATGGAAAATGGAATGTGTAATTAAGCACATACCACTTATCAAGCTCAACAAGATGAATTTGATCAAGAAGCATTGAGGTGCACTATGGAATAAGAAGCTAGGTTCAAAAGGCAAGATGAAGAAAGACTAAAAGAGCAATTGGCTGAATAAGAATGGAAAAGTAAAATGGACTATTACCACCCTTCCAACTGGTCTTAGGAAGAAGAATCATTTAAGGTTGAACCATACAACAGGAATTTGACAATTGTTGATGCAAATGTGCAGACTCAAGAATCAGTTGCAGCAAACATTAGTGACAGGGGTGAAATATAATTCAGACTAGGCGATTTTGAAGCTGAGATACCAAGTGAAGAGCCAATTACAGCAGTTACTCTAAGTGCAGACAAAGGGAAGCAACTTGCAGAACCTAATGAACAACCTGAACTACAACTAAGAAGATCAAAAAGAAAAGCACCAGCATCCAGTGAAGAAGCTCTAGCCAAACAGAGGATCATATTTCACAAGAACAGGGGCAGATCAGAGAGGATCTTTAATGAAACGATGAAGAAATCTGGGTTTGGAAAAGATGGGGAAGGGTCAACACCAGAAAAAGCCTTTTCATTGATCTAGATTTGGGAAGGGTTTTTTTTATTTGCATTATGAACAAGTAGGATGTTAGGCACTCAGCTTTTGTAGTTAACAATGCCTTTATTTGACTGTCTTTTGTATGTATATAGGGCATTATGACACTGTGTTGTCCCAAGTTGATTGTCTCCACCAGGCTTTCATTAATCTATGCAACTTTTCCTTATAGTATTCTTGTTTTACTAGTTTTTTGTTGTTGGTATCATTACAAGTGGTCCATGTACAACACACAGAAACAATAAGAAACATATAAGAAACAGATTAACAAGCCATTTCATTACATAAATAATAACAAACAGATTAAAAAGCCATTTCATTTTAAAAGATTGTACCAAAATACAAACATCATACAAGCCATTACAGAAACAGCATACAGAAGTTGAATAACAAGCTTCATACTTAGCCTTTGAGCATTACAACAAGGAGTAAAAACACAAGAATTAAACATGTTGACTTATAAAAAGTCAAACGGGTACAAGTCTTGTTTAGTTGGTGGGTTAACTCTTGAATGCTTTCTTCACGATTCATCTCAGCTTGATGTTGATGCCTTTGTTGTGGATTGAGCAAGTTATACATGTTAAAAAACTCATAACGATACCAATCATGTTCAAGCTCAGGATCATACCAATCCCAAGTGCGACAATGATTCCCAACATGCCTCTGATCATAATACAATCAAATGTTTATATGAGAATCAAAAACTAAACGCATCCATAAATTAACCAAGACACTTACATTACGATTAGGACAAACATAGAATTGTCTAGATGGATTTTCAAGTGTTCGTGATGTCAAAACCCTAACTGGTAACTTACACTTACACAAAATCGAAGAGTTATAACAACAGGTTGATGATGAAGAAGATGAACTCGACATTGGCTATATATGATCAAGATTTGTTTCTGGGTTTGAAGAGTAAGTAACGGCTCAACAATAACATCAAACCCTACCTCATGTGTTTTATTTAATATATGATGTGGGCCCGTAATGCTGATGTGGCACTCAAACCGGTCACAATACCTATTTTAACAAGTCATAACAAGTTTGATGGGTCTGAATGATAATAAACAAAGTACATTACCTAAAAGTGTAGTTTTTGGTAAGTAGGTTACCTAATTATGACTTTTTATCCTAAAATATATCTAATATATAATAATATTTTATTTATATGAAATTTCGGTTTTCGGTTCAAATTGTCTAAACCTAGATCCAACCGCGAGCACCAAAGTAGTAGTTTTGTTGGGTTCGTTTTGGCAAATTCGGTTGATTGTTTCATCGGTTCATTTTTAGGTTTTTTTGTTTTTCTCCCTTCCCCTATTCGTTGGGTAGCAATCTATACCAAATTTTACATTCCAAGCTACATTAGATTTAACGTGGTTTCCTATTTGAATTTCTGTGCAACTGGCTTCTTGAAATTGATCTTCCTCATATTCTTCTTCGCCTTTTGCATCAGCTTCTTTGCTTTGGCTTGGAGTGAACTTGCTTGGGGATATGTAGTAGGATAGGACGTTTTAGTTGCTGGTGGAGATGATAAATGATGAGAATTCTCATTTGGGAACATTTCCTGCAATAAGTTTTTATTGTTGGAACATCTACATATGTACCAAGTGGTACTCCGGATGCACCTGATATATAGCTTGTTAGCTCAAGATTTCCCACTGGGTTATGCACCACTAAGGTTGTTTGAGCATCAGTATACACTGGATGACTCATAAAATCCGTCAATTCATTTACATGTGATTCATCTAGCAAGGTCTGAATGAAGTCTAGAGAGGAACTTGTAACTGTCGGACTGAGGTAAGTAGAATTGGGTGTTGCAGTAGACTTGGTATGCATGAACACTCCATACCCTATAGCATCATCATCTTCGTCTGGATTATCATTAGATAAATCCATATCATATTCGTCAGCATCATCACTTTCCTCTGTTTTATCTGAACTTGAAGAGTAGAGTATTGCATCACTATCAGTATCTGATAAATCATAGTATTTGTTGTGAGCAGCACTCGATCCTTCTCCTGCAACTGCTTGCTTCTTTTGCTTCAAACTCTCAAGTCTACTAGCTTTTGATCCTTTCTATAAGTCTAATAATGATTGAACCGTGGGATCCTCGACTACAGGACCTTTGAGTTTCTGTCCCCACTCAGCATACATATCTATAATAGTGTCATCAATTTGGCTGTTAATTGTCAATTGAATCCTTCGACATTGTTGAGTGCGCAGTTCTTGAATACTAATGGAATTTGCAAGTTCACCTACAACTGTTTCTTCAGCAATAGTCTGAGATCTTGTTTTCCTTGGAACATTATCTATCTTGAGTGATGTTGGGACATTCGCTACTTGATCACCATAACACATAAATCCTTTTCCTCTTCCACTTTTGACTGGAGATGCATGTTTCTCTTCTGGTTCATCAACGATTTCAGCATTCTCACTTTCCACTTTCTTAGTCATATAGAATTTGTATCCTACTAACTTCTTAATTGCATCACTGGTCATTGTATCGGGAATCTTCATTCCAAACTTGTAGTCACCTTTAATAGTGTTTGACAATTTGGTTATGGGTTGATCATCTTGTGAACTATGCAACTTGGAACTTGATCTGCGAGGAATACTCTTATTGTTTGATAGAAAGTGGTTAATGATAAGCTTGGTGAAGCGGGTGTACAACAGCTTAGACATCTTTGATGGTCTGGATGATCTTTCAACTGCTTGCCATTCATATTCGTCCTAAATTAATGATGTGAAGTCCAAATTGGCAGAGTAAACGATACCCCAAAGTATCTGAAGTATTGGAAGTCTAACTTTATCCCAGCTTGAGTGTTTTCCAGTAAGACTTCTGTTGAGAACACTCAAAATAGCTCTCCATGGTTGATGAAGTCTTGTAGCGACAATTTTTGAAACAACAATCATCTTTGTTTCAGGATCTTCATCATAACCAAGTGTCTTAATGAATTCAAGAATTTGGTTTTGTAAGGGAGGTTTGGTATAAGTGTTTTTGGGATCCGGATGAGGCATCTGCAATACAATTTTGAGTAGTCCAGGTGTGAGAGCGAAAGTATGAGTGTCTAGTTCGAAAGTGAATGTATAATTGTTTTTATTATGATAGATGGTTGTCCAAAACTGGTGTAGGTAGATGATCGGTACGGTTGCAGTTAAGGAAAACGGCTTGTATAGCTTGTGGTGTCTTAGAATTTCAACGACAAATCTCAGCATTGTATCGGTGATATGTGAATCTAAAGCGAACGCGGGTTGTTCTTCTTAATGACAAGTCTGTTAGCAAGTGAAACCAGCTGTTCTTTAAAGACAATTTCAACTTGAGAATTTGTTCTTGACATGTTGAATTCTGATAATAAGATTCAAACTTTGATTAGTTTCATATGAATACAAACTTAAGCACATTTATTTCATTTTTTGTTTTTTTTCTCTCTGTCTATTTTGTATGGACAGACATTTCTTTTTGTCCATACTTATGTCATTTTCTTTCTCATGTGCCTTTATTCTTGCTTTTGCTGACATAAGACGTATGCTCTTTTCTTTTCACATACGATTTTTTATCTCTCGTTCTTAGTTTAGTTATCCTCACTTAAGATTAAGTTCTAAGATACTATTTCTACGAGATATAAGATGGAAGAATGAACGAGAATTTTCATGTTTCTCATGCTTATAAAAGTGTTCATCTTACCAATCTTTAGAGAAATAACATCATTTGTATGGAAGAAAAACTTTTCAGAAAATGATTGATTCGCATGAGAGTGAGTTTTCCTTTAATAAAGTGACCTTCAGCCCCGAAGATATACTGATTTGCTAAAGGGATACATTATTAGCTTTTAGGTGATAATTAGCCCTAATAGCCATCCTAATTTATCAGCAACTCTTAGACAAATTATTTTAAAGTAGACTCAAAAGAACTTTTTGTCTTTGAAATTCATTTTGTAAAGGCATTGTGTTATTTTTGAAAATCAATAAATATTGATGTGTAAAATCTGTAGCAATAATGTTTATAAAATCTGCACACATCAATACTATTATTTTTAGAAAATCATCTCGAATGAGATTAAGTGCCTCGGGAAAACCACACATAGTATAAGTACTAGTATAGTAATCCTTTTCACTAGTGGGCTAAATCTGAAGATCGAGCATGAGTATTATAAATAATACCCTGGTGCACTGTGGTGAAAGTTAAGAGAGATATATCTAATATAACACATTTAATGAGAAAGATAGTTTATTTTGAAATATTCTTATATCTAAAATGGATGGTCATTAGGCCGCTAACGACGATTTTTGAATACTCTCAAACAGATGCAACCCAAACGATACTAACAATGTAAGAGAATACGCTAGACCGGATGCAACGTAGATCACTGGCATGTTTTTCGATATAGAAATACTTGATAAACTATTTTTGACATTTTCACAGATAACAAATAGAACATGTATTCATTTATATAGAAACTTTATCAATTTCATATCAAAAGAACACGGGATTATGAAAGTCAAACTTGGTCAATAGTCAACGGTCAACGACACAGGCAAAGTCAATGGTAAAAATCCATAGAGATGGTCTGTAACACCCCACCCAACGTACATTGGATTGCGCAGCGGAATTAGCAATTTGGATGTTACTAAATAGCACCATTATCCAAAAATAGAAACGACCCAAATGAGACGTTTTAACAAACATGTGTTCCATTATTAATCAAAGATTAAAATGTCGTTGAGGTACCCCACAGAATCGCAACACCTTCCTAGTCAACTGATTGAAAAGACAATTGTTCAAATACAATACATTGTTTTAACACAACTTAAGACATTGTTTTTGAAAGATCGGAACACACAAGTGGTCTTTCCACAAATCCATCACACGTACGACACCTCCACGCCATCGTTGCCTTCATCCTTGGTTACCTGGGATAAAACATGTTTAAAACGTCAACAACAAAGTTGAGTGAAATCCATAGAGTTTAAAATAATTAATAACAATCATCTTTGAACAAATAATTAGTTCTCGGGAAAACAAAGCAACGAATGCAATGTATAGCAACTTCTTTTCTTTCACGCATTAAGCTCATGACACCGAACATTAACAATACATATGGCATTTCATATGTTAGCGTGCCCCAAAACAAGGTATTATTGTCACATACCTACTACTTTCTAAATACAAAATGTCCGTTACAGGGTGCTCACCTACGGATTCATACCCCGAACAGGGTTGTCAAACCCAATAGATATATTTAATGCATTAGTGTTCACCTCGCAAGGCAATTAACGGTTCATGAAATAAGGGAACTCCGACAATAGCAAAACTTAGCGAAACAATCTCCTAGTTCGGGTCTAGCATAATAGAATACAAAAAAAATTCAGGGCCAGAAATCATATGTTTGCGAGTTTTTTAGAACAAACCAGTATCCCCCTCGCGGGGTTTTTAAACACATTAAAATATTTAAATGCAGGCCTAATGAACTCCACCATAAGCATAAATCCAAATCAATCAAGCGCAAGTAACGTCACGTCTTACCTGCGACCTATTAATACATATAATAGTGTAACTATGACTAAAAGTATATTAAATCATAATATGCATACTTGCATATATATATATATATATATAATACTTTTAATATATATACTATATATAATATATATATATAAACACCAGATAATTATGTTATAATTCATATCAAAATTCGCCAAGTGCGACGCAAAACATTTCATCTTGTCACACTTAACAATATTACCACATTTTCCATAAAGTTTCCATTTTTAGAAAGTTACCGAAAGTAAGGATAATATAATCCGAACTTCATATTTCGTTACAATTTAACTAACATTACGAACCCCTTGCTTATTATAGACTTTATTCAAAAGTTTACGTAAGTTTGACTTTCAAAAGTCAAAGTTCGTAGTTGACTTTTTACCCAAAATTTACCCAAACTTGACTCGGCCGTAAAACGTTCGTTTTTAAGAGTTACAAGGCCCACCTTATAACAAAACGGACCTTAAAACATCCTTTATCATTTTCCAAAAGCCTAAAATAGATTTCAAAAATTTCTTGACTCGCCACGGTCAAGTCAAACTTTCTGGTCAAATATGGTCAACCCAAAACCCATGAAAACGACATTTTAGACATAATCCGACTATCATAATAAAGCTGTAACCTAGTATATATAGGTTATACAAAAACCATCAAAAAAAACCTTAATCAATAATAAAACACGCTTTCAATATTTTCCGCACTTGAATCATCTAGCAATAATCATATACATGCAATAACCATCTAATTAATCAACGCAAAAACACAATTAAAATACTCACAAAGCTAGAACAAAACTTGACTATGGTTTCCCCCTTGTTATACCGTACGGACGAGTACACAAACCAAACAAACCGAACCTTTTCAATCAACCAACTCGCTAATAACAACAATCTAACCACTTTGAACACACCATTATACTCGAAATCACTAGAACTTGATCCAAAATCTAACTTTTTCAAAACTTAATGCATGTGAGGTTTCTATAGTAGGATTTGTAGCTCTTGAAACAAGGATTAAGATGGTATAAACGGATTTAATTGCATGTCAGAAATGAAGTGGTGGTGGTGGTTTCTTTGTGGTGGCCGGCGAACAAAAAGAAAGAGGAGGAAGGAGTAACAATTTTGTAAAAAGAAAAATGAGAGGTATTAGTGGCTATTTATAGAAAAGAACTTTGGCAACTTGGCAACTTTAACCCTTCCTTCTTTAATCCTTTTTTGAAAACTAGTACAATGCAT
Organism: Tanacetum coccineum; assembly: GCA_026074375.1. Lineage (NCBI taxonomy): Eukaryota > Viridiplantae > Streptophyta > Magnoliopsida > Asterales > Asteraceae > Tanacetum > Tanacetum coccineum. The sequence continues at coordinate 49,244 of BQNB010005317.1, read as the reverse complement.
TTCTTTTATAAATAAAATCGGCCAAAGACTCGGTCACACCACGTTTAAAAATATTTTAAATCCGTCCCACTAATTTTTCTTTAAAACGTTTAATAAAACGTTAAACCTCGTAAAACACGACCTTTAAACACGGTTTTTACAAAAACTCGGGGAAACGTCGTAAAATACAAAAATAACATATTTACGCTCTCGGAGCAACAAAATACATTTTTTTGACTTTCTTAGACGCTAAAAACAAATAGAAACTCAATCACGGATTAGAATTACCTTATAAAAGGAAATTCTCATCAAACCTTATATAGCATAAACGACTATAATTATTTACGTAGCAAAAATAATTATCTTAGCTCGGGATAGACGTTGACCTGAAACTCGGGTTGTTACATTCTCCCCTCCTTTAGGGAGCGCCGTCCTGGTGCTCAGCTCGACTTATCCGCTTTACTCGCTTCGTCCTTACTTGTAAAGAGATGAGGGTACTTTTTCTTAATCTGATCCTCACGTTCCCAAGTAAATTCTGGACCTCTTTGCGAATTCCAACGAACTTTAACAATAGGTATCCGACTTTGCTTAAGTCGCTTAACCTCTCTATCAACAACTTCCACTGGCTCTTCAATCATATGCAACTTATCATCAAGTTGAATCTCATCCATCAGAAACAACAATATCACCTTCCGCTAAACATCTCTTAAGATTCAAAACATGAAAAGTACTATGTATCCCTTTCAACTCTTCAGGCAACTCCAACGTGTAAGCTACAGGACCAACTCTAGCTAGAATCTTGCATGGCCCAATGTAACGTGTACTTAACTTTTCGAGCTTTCCAAAATGCACAACGCCCTTCATGCGATAAACCTTTAGCATACCATAGCACCCAACTTCAAATTCTAACGGCTTAGCTCTCATATCTGCATAACTCTTCTGGCGACTACGGGCAGTCAACAACGTTTTCTCTAATCTGGACAAATCTATTCGGTAATCCGTATATCACAGGATCAATTCTGGACCGGTGAGTTGGCTATCCCCAACCTTACTCCAGCATACAGGTGACATACATTTTCGTCCATACAAAGCTTCATATGGTGCAGCCTTAATACTTGTGTGATAACTATTGTTGTATGAGAACTCGACCAATGGCAAATGGCGATCCCAACTATTTCCAAAGTCAATCACATAGGCACGCAACATATCTTTCAACGTTTGTATTATCCTTTCACTTTGACCATCCGTTTGAGGGTGGTAAGCGGTACTTATATCCAAATTCGTCCCCAACGCTTCCTGAAGCGATCTCCAGAAATTTGACGTAAAATGGCTATCTCGATTCGAAATGATCGAAACAGGAAATACCATGCCTACACACAATTTCTTTCAAGTATAGACGCGTGAGTTTCACCATACTATCCGTTTTCTTCATTGGCAAGAAATGAGCTAATTTGGTCAGTCGGTCGACAATAACCTAAATCGTATCGTACCCGTTCGACGTTCTTGGCAATCCACTTACAAAAACCATAGTAATCATTTCCCACTTCCAAACTGGAATCTCAGGTTATTGCAACAATCCAGACGGTTTCTAATGCTCAGCTTTAACCTTCGAACAAGTCAGACACTTACTAACATACGTGGCGATATCAGCTTTCATATTCGGCCACCAGTACAACGGTTTCATATCTTGATACATCTTGTCTGATCCCGGATGGATGGAATATTTGGACTTATGCGACTCATGCAAAACCAAATCCCTCAATCTACCGAATCGCGGCAACCAAACACGATTTCCAAAATAATGCGTTTCATCAGGGCAAAATTCGAATATTGGCTTAATCAATCTCCCCAAATTTTCTTTCCTTACAAACTTCTTCTTTATTGCTTCCTTTTGAGCTTCACGAATTTGCTTCGGTAGATCATTGTGAACAGTCATCATCAAAGCTGGAACACGCAATGGCTTAATTCTTTCCTTGCGACTCAAGGCGTCAGCCATAACATTTGCTTTTCCAGGATGATACCGAATTTCACAATTATAATCACTTAGCAACTCAATCCATCTTCGTTGTCTCAAGTTCAGCTCTTTTTGATTCAAAATATATTGTAGGCTCTTGTGATCGGTGAAAACCACACACTTCGTTCCATACAAATAATGTCTCCACAATCTAAGAGCGAAAACAACGGCTCCTAACTCCAAATCGTAAGTAGTGTAATTCTCTTCATGGACTTTCAATTGTCTAGAAGCATACGCTATCACCTTATCTCTTTGCATCAACACGGCTCCATAACCCTTAAGCAAAAGATGACAGAACCCAATTGGGGTAATTAGTATTAGGATTTAAATCTTGGCATATATTTGCGGGTAATGTAGGTTACAGAATCTGCTCAAAGTCACAAAGGAAATTATCTGGTCTTTGCACAGTGTAGACATTACAGCCGAAAATGGAAACTATAGAGCTCAAAAGACAAGGTTGGCAAACGCCCATACGGTTGCGATTATCCGTTTTGGAGGAGATGGCATCCCAAATCGTTATGCATGACCTCTCATGGAGAGCAACTGTCCTTCGAGCAGTGCTCGAGTCTGCATTCATGATTTACAGAAACTTCAGAAAGGTGTTGTAAATTATTATATTTCTGTTGTTGAATGCATTTAGTAACATATTTTTCTAGGGGGCTGCAAGGTACAAGTAAAATCAATGTCATTTTCAAACTATAACTGTGAATATGGGTTATTCTGGGTTGTATTAGTTTGCTAACGGGTCATCTTGGGTTATATCCATTTGCTTATGGTTCAAAACTCAAAAGCATGATATTAGTTGAGCTAAAAAGAAAACTAGTGAGATAGTTAATAGCTTTTATGTCCACATTATCATCAACAAACCATCACCTTGACTTATATTCCATCTTATAATCTACACTTGCTTTCACTATATTTTAACTCCAATTTTCTCTAAAATATTCACATATACTATCAGTATATATCTAAAGCTATGTAAATACACTGTAAATGTAGATATGTATTGAATGAAAGACAGCCATAATGGTTTGCGATTGAAAAGTAGCCTACACAAATCCTATAGAACATATATTGTTTCTTATTCAAAGTTTAGATTATTATTGTAATAATGTGGTTAAACCCAAGCCGTTTTGACACAAAGAAAAAATTACCAGTTTTTCCAACTCTCACGAATCAACCATCTTGCCACTTATAATTACAAGAGTAATTCCTATTCTTATTCATTATCCTTTTTGCACTCTTCATAGAACTAGGAAATCATTTTATGTTTCATTTCAATTTCTCGATATACAGTGCAGCTACAAGAAAAAGGTTTCAAATTCGCATTTAAAATAACACAACTCACAAAGAAAAAACGAAGAACTGACGAATCACATACTTTACACCAACAATTTATTCTTAAAATTAATTTTGTTATAGATGTGGTGGTTGTAGCCCCATCGTGGGCGATTTCGCTACAGAAAAAAGGTTTTAACTCTCAATATACGGCTAATTAAACTCACATCTATGCCTCTTTTATCGTACCCCTTTGTTATTCCATCAAAAGTTTAATGGGCAATTAGAAAAAGATGAAAGATTTCTCTAAGTTCGCGCCACTTAAATATGCTATTCATTAAAGACAAACAACAAAGGAATATTGCAAAATTATGTCTCTTATCTGAGAACCAAGTGGACAAAATAGAAAAAATAAAATATAACACAATGATTTCCTTTTTAATGACCTTTGAGACTACTCCGGGTACTGACTTTCCTGCATCCTAGAGCAAATCTTTAGCCTGCAAACCAAAAACTAAACCATATAAATACAATGTCATATACACTAGTATGTAGTCAAATTAACCCGTTACTCAATCTACTTGATTTCAATAACAATCTATTTTTTTTAAAAAGCTGTATAGGAGGGTTATGTGTTTGAAAACAATTAGGATGTCTTTTAACCCAGTTCCTTTTTTGTTAAACCTTTTAGCTACACCAGTTTTATGAGTTACAACCCATATATATATACAATATGTTATCATTGTATAGTGTGCATGATAATTAGAGTATTATGTGCGCCACATACCTGGTTCAAGAACAACTGGTGTAGTAAGTTCAAAAGCAACAGTGACATTGTCTCCACACATAACCATCTTTACGTTTTCAAGCAAATCTAATTTCCCGATGACATTAGCCGTCCTAAAATAAAACCGAGATATGTAGTTTAAGATGAAGGCTGTATGGCGACCACCTTCATCCTTTGTGAGAACATAAATTTCAGCCTCAAACTCCATGTCCGTTTATACACTACGCATATGTTTTTACACTAACGAGCTTTGCAATGACTTGTAAAAAATAGAGATAATAAGCAAAAGGTCATTGATCAAGTTCCAAAACTCATATGTTTATACGTCACCGATGTAGTATCAATTTTGAATTGGGCCTCAAATATAGAAATTTGATAAAAGACAATAAAAGAAAAAGTGGTGGATGGGTTAACACGGGCCACGGTAAAAACGAGTTGTTTTTTGTAGGATTAACTGAGTTAGATCGACTTTTTTTTTGTCCATTCTGTTCATATTTTAAAGATGGAAATATATAAATAAAATGATCATTCATAAGTAATCTGATCGAGATTACCATCACCCTATAACCACAAAAGGACGAAGCCAAAATAAAGCAAGCATCGATAAGAATCTTAAGTCTAAACAATAGATAATGACCATCCATGCTAAAATCAATTAGGTTAACTTTGCGCCATCTGAAATTCGTAAGCTTAAAAAGAGCTGTAAAATTATGTCGACACCGACAATTTCGATTACCTGTCCTATCTGGATTCCAGTCCTACTTATACCACGTAAAGGAAGATCGACATTATCACCAGCCTGACAAACAAAGGAAAAAAACAATATCACATGGAAGGTCAGTAGCTAAGGGTATGCATTAGATATCACTTACTTTTGCGTTATCTAACTCTTTCTTTGACATCTCACACTTGGAACCTTTAGTTTTTTTTTGGAACCCTACGCAAGGCAAGACTAATATTAAAGGATATCACTCTTAACAGAAACTGATTACTCATACAAATAAGTCCAATTAAACACAATGAAATAGCCTGCACCGTCCCTTGTATTCAGCTACGGACTAGTAGTACACAGTACCACGTCCTAAATAGAAAAAAATTCTGTTATAAGTATATTGGTATGAATTTAATGCTTTCTTGTTTCGAAACAAATAAACATTTATACACTGGGTTTAAGGGTACCAACATTACGGTCTTTAGTGTTATCTCGTGGGTAATACTATCAAAGTTCAATTCTTTATTTTCAATAACAACATTCCCTAACGACAAGCACCTATCTTAGTTTATTTTATTCACTCACTACTCCCATGATTATAACAATCTCATCATTTTTCAAGTTTAAGTGTACTGCCATCATGATACTTGATGATGTCTGATCTACACCTTTTAAAAATATATAATATATAAATATAAATATAAGATATACTTATAATATATAATATATAAAGATAAGATGGTAAGAATCAAAAAATCACAATTATAGTAATCCGGGAGTACAATTCCCGGGTCGTTTCCCCGATGAGGAATGCAGTGGAAAGTCGAAAGTCGTTATGAGAATCGATGCTTGAATGGGACAAATTTGATTGGGATTCTAATTCTATGGGAAAATTAAGGCAATTTAAACTAAAAACTATTAAGGGCACTAAAATTAAACTAAAAACGCAAAACGGGAATCTTAAAAACGCGCTAAATTATCAACTATATCAAAATTAAGCCCTAAAAATGCAAACTTAGTTTCTAAACCTCTAAAATGACAAAACAAAATTTTATAAAAAAGATTTATATTTTTTTGGCTTTTTAATATTTTTTTATGAATTAAAATCTAATTTAATCTATTTAAAATTCTAGAAAATAGCAAATTAATACCTAAAAATTCTAAAAAATGATATTCTACCTTAGAAAAGTCTAAAATATGATAAAAACTCATAAAACTATTTTTAAATACTTTTTATAATAAAAATCTATTTTATAAAAAATAATTTTAAAACGCTATAAAGAAATCAAAAATAAAAATCTAAAATTAAAAGTGGTTAAAATGATTTTAATGCTTGTAAACCTAAAAGTATTTAATCTAAAACTAAAAACTTTTTTTTTTAATTTTCTGAAAACTTTACTATTTTTAAATTACTTTCTAAAACTTTATTCTACGAAAAATGATAAAAAATAACAAAAATTAATGAGAAATTCTAAAAAACAGGAAAAGTCCTAAATGATGTGAAATGCCTAGGAAAAATAAGCTGGATGTCCCAGCTAAACGAATTATCTCTAAAAAGCCACAAATAAGCTACGGCTTATTTATGGAAATAGGCCTCAAAATGTGTTAAATACCAAATCCCTTGAGACTTTAACGAAAAAGTCCCAAGGGCGCATCGGTAAAAAGTGTGAGTGTGAAAGGGTTTGATGAAATGGGTGAGGTGAATGGATGGGTTGAGAGAGTAGAGGTCCGGGGTTCGAGCCTTGCTCACCCCAGACTTCCCCTTTCCCCATTTTTTTTTATTTTGTAAATTTTTTTAAAAAGGACTTATAAATAAGCTGAAATGGGACATTTTTAATAAAGACAATATTTTTTGAAAAGCACTAATAAGCTAGGAAATAAGCAGACTTAGGTGACAGAAAAGCTAAAAATGATTTTCACTAAAAATGCTCAAACTAATTAAGCCCAAAAAGCTGAAATAAGCTACACCCTAAACTACATAAGCTATAAGGGGCTTGAACTACACCTAATAAGCAAATGCACATAAAAATCAGCAGACAGATTAAGCTAACTTAAGCAAGAATTGACAGAATCACTAAAGGCTTTTTAAACTAAAATTTTAAACTAGGAATCCTAAAATAAAACTAAAAAAAGCTTTAACCTAAGCAAAATAAGCTAGACTATCTTAAGACTAACCTAATAAGCAAATAAGAACTAAATAAGCAAGGAAAAGAAGTAGAAAAGCTTGAAAAAACAGATAAGCTATAAGGCAAAAACCTGCTAGACAAACAGCCTAATAGGGTTCTTTTGAGCTTAAAAATAAGCCTCTAAATGGAACCTTATGGGCATAAGGCTTATACCAATGAAATCCTTGTCCAATAAGCTATTCAAATCAGTACTCAAAAAACAGTTTGAAAATCAAAGAAGCTAAGAAAAAGGATTCTGAAAAAGGCTGTGAGGCTCAGAACATGCTGAATTTCTAAATTTTTGTAAGAACAAAAGGACTTATTGCAGGCCTAATTCAGATTGCTAAAGAAGCTAAAAACTACAAAATAAGTTCAAAAAGATTATGATTTGCCTAAAAACTACTTGTGAGCCAAATTTCAGATCCTAACTCTAACCCTAACTAGCTTATTTTCAGCTTAAGAATGGCTAAAACCTATTTATGCTAGCTGATGCAATTGACACTTAAAATGAACAAACCTCAAAACCAATTGATGCAGGCCTAAGGACTAGTTTTTCACACCATTTAAACTCCTAAGAGAGAATAGAATGAGTAACTAAAACAGCTAGAACAAGCTTGAGCGTAAAAAAAATTCATGAAATTGAACTTATGGCTACAGATTCAACTAACCACTTATAAACTTTTGAAAACTTGATTAAGCCTAACAAAGCTCTTAAATCCTAAACTTATAAATCTCAATATGATATTTAAAATGAATCTAAAGGACCAAATGGTCTCAAGCAGTACTAACTTGAGTTAGTACTGCTTGACCCAAACACTCCTTTAAATTCCTCAAATACATATTCAGCTTATAAAAATGAGAATTAATGCTTAAAGCTTAGATACCAGATGTTATTAATCTATTATAAGACCTAATGAATAGAATTGAACAACTAAATAAGCTAGAATAATAAGATAAAAGATTGAGCTACTATTTTTGGTTTTTCTAACTGTTTTATATCAAAAGCTATTAAAATGAAATTAAACTACAAACTAAGTACAATAAGCATTAAAAATAGTGATAAGCAACATTAAGCTAATAACATCAGTAATAAGCAAATATTAAGCAGTAGAATAAGCAGACAAACAATAAGCATATAAAGTAAGCTTAAAAGAGACAAATGAAATGTACCTTAATCCCTTTGCACAAAACAGGGATAATAAGGCTCTAAGAGCTAATCAACAAGCTCTGGCTTGTTATAAACAAGCCAGTAAGTCCATAAGCCCATCCACAATTGGCTTATCATCTATATTTAAAAGCTTTGGTAATTTGCGGAGGAATTGAGTGATCAACAAAGCTCAGTTAAGCTTTTAAAAGCTTAACTGAGTACAATTAGCTAAAATAGTAAGAGTAGCTTAAAAGGAGCTTAAAAAGAGCTTATGATGAATTTAAACAGAATTGATTTAAGAAAGAACTTGGATTTAAAAGATGAAATTAAATGAAAACTGAATTTCATTGAAAACTTAGAGAATTACAATACTTGAAAGAAAAATTACATGAAATTAAAGACATAAGCTAAAAATGTTTAAGCTAAAACTAAATCTACCCTAAGCTACTCTACTCCTCCTTTTTTTTAAACTGTGCAAGGATGTCCCCTTTTATAGCCTTGAAATGAACCTTCTAGGACTTCAGACGCTCCTCCATCTTCTCATCTCAACCCTCCATTCATAACTAACTCAAAACCAATTTGATCTAAGCCCTTGATTGATGTACACGTATCTCCACCAATAAGAATGCCCCGGATCGCCAACGTGTCCTACTCTTAGTCAGATGTGTCAGAGAGCTTCTAGAAGCAATAACAAGCGAGTGAGAGGATTGGTTTTACCCTGGTATGTGGTAAGGTGAAAATGGGAGGGAACGAGTGAAAAAGAAGAACAATACATTTGACTGTTATAAAAGGGGGTTTAACTTTGGGTTTTGATAAAGGATTTGGGCCAGTGGAATTGGTTTTGGGCTAAGAAAATATAAAAGGTTTTATATTGTGATTTTGGGCTTCGTTAAGTAGATAACGACCGTTAGTTCTTTTAATATAAAAGGACTAACGGTGTTAATGATTTAAGGACCATTAGTGAAATTGGTTTAACATTAAGGGCTCATTTGGGATTTTGAGGGTTTTTGTCATTTTGTGAGTTGACCATTGTTGACCAAGGTTTACTTTTGTTGACCATAGCTTGATAATTCCCGGCTCTTGTGCACTCTTTTCTTCACGTGTTTGGCTTTGTCCGTTTTTGCTTTGATTTTTGTCAATTTCTTTAATATCCGTACCTGTACATACACAAACACAAAACAAGCATATATTTGCCATTTTCATTATATTTTTGGTCTTTTGGATTGGTTTTTCAAGGTAAAAGGTATGTGTAAAATACCACATACCAGTGGTCCATCCATGTTGTTTTTAATGATCTATCAACACAAATCATTATCCAAGACACTTAAGAACATAATGCCACAACCAATTTCTCATTAACACAACTTTTCATTTTTACAAAACCCTAAATCTGATCGAAACCTATTAAACTATTAATTGAAATAGTTAAACAGATAAGGAATCAAATCAGATTATTATTCTTACGTTCTCATAAGCACAAGGTAACGGAAAACAATTTGGATCGTTGTTTGCAAAGTTACGAAAGATCAGACGTGAGAGGTTTTACGAAAGCTTATAAGGTTGCGTATGAAAGTGATAAGCTTTCATATGAAACCTTTTGGTTTTTATACTTACGATAACAACTTTGCGTTTCTGACACTTTCAGTCCCTCTACTTACTTTCGTAAGCTTTGACAGTCCAAACTAACTTTAATAACTCCCCCTAGAGTTATACCAATTTTCCAAAAAAAAATCATTTTGATTTATTTTGCAGTTAAGTACTTGTTTTTTAACCAAAAATTTCATAACTCCCCCTTGAACAAATATCCACTTTAAAATTTCTTCCTTTTTAGATAAAAAATTGTTCAAAAGATTGTTATTTTTGCATGTGAAGATAACATTTTTGATTTTCTGATAATGAAGTGACTAAAAAATTTATAACTCCCCCTCAATTAAATATCTAATTAAAGAACTTATTAAGAGTTAGTTAATTTTGTAGTTTTGAACAAACTTGAGAAGATTTTGATAAATCAAAAATTTTATAACTCTCCTTTGAATAAATGTCTAATTAAAGAAAGTATTCAAGAGATTGTTATTCTTGCACACTTGATTTTATCAAAGATGATGATTTTAAAAGATGATTTCCTTTTGTGAATGGAAATGATTACAAAACACATATTTTAGCAATGACAATTCATTTTGATGAATGAATAACTCCCCCTCAGTTCATGATATATTCCTTTGCGTTGAAAGAACCACTTTTATAAGAAAAAAAACAATATCATGAAACTGATAAACCAAAGAAGATATGTGTTTGCATCAATAAATTATGTTTTTGTGATTTTGTATTTTTCAAATTTTTATTTGTTTTTCATTTTTGAAGAAGAAACAAAATATTTTTGATGTTTTTGATTTTTTTTTAATTTTGTATTTTGTTTTTGAATATATTTACAAAAGTTGTTAATGTATGATCTTTCATTCAAGAAGATAACTTTTCCAGACGTTCCAACTCAGTTGGAGTCATTCATCGCATACCAATCATGTGAAGTAAGTACTCAAACATTTCTTTGGGAAGGACTTAAGTAAATAGATCAGTAAGTTGGTATTCCGTCCCGACAAAATAAAGTTCAATTATACATTTTTTAACATGTTCCTTGATAAAATGGTAACGGATGTTAATGTGTTTTGTACGAGAATGTTGTACCGGATTGCATGATATAGTAATTGCGCTTTTTGAATCACAGTACATGGGAATCTTATTGTAACGAAATCCATAGTCAAGCAGTTGTGTCCTCTCCAAATGACTTGTGCGCATCATGCAGATAAAGATACGTACCGAGCTTTCGCAGTAGACATTGCTATACAATCTTGCTTTTTAGACGACCAACTGACTAGCTTTTCTCCTAGAAATTATATGCCTCCTGATGTGCTTTTGCAATCATAATTACACCTTGCATGGTCTACATCTGAATATGCAATTAGTTTAAACCCGAAGTCCTTCGAGTACCATAGACCCATGTTAATGGTTTGTCTTATGTATCAAAAGATCCTTTTGACCTCTTTGAGGTGTTTTGCAGTTGGGCATGTCTGATAAAGCGCACATACAAATGTTAAAAAGGTAATGTCTTGTCGACTAGCTGTGGGATACATGAGTCCCCCAATCATACTTTGATATTTTGTTTGATCGACTTGGGTACCCTATAAATCTGTATCTAGTTTGGCAGCAGCCATTGGTGTACTAATTGGATCACATATTTTCATCCCATGTTTTTTAAGAAGATCCAAAGTATATTGTGATTGACATATGAAGATTCCTCAGGGGGACTGATAAACCTGAAGTCTTAGAAAGAACCTCATCTCACCCATCATTGACATTTTGAAATTATCTTTCATAAGTTTTGCAAATCTATTTGAAAACACTTGATTTGTTTACCCAAAAATTATGTCATCGACATAGATTTGAACAAGTAAAATGTCATCCCCGTGTCTTCTTGTCAGATCAACAATATCATTTGTGAAATGGTGTTCGATTAAGAATGAGGAAAGCTTGTCATACCAGGCTCTAGGGACTTGTTTGAGACCGTACAAAGCTTTCTTAAGATGATAAACATGATTAAAAAAGTCTGGAGCTACAAAACCATTGGGTTGACTTACAAAAATTTCATCTTTCAATGGACTGTTTAGGAATGTCGTCTTGACATCCATCTGATAGATAGGAAAGTTCTTGTGAGCCGTGTATGCCAAAAATATTCTAACAGCTTCGAGTCTTGCAACTAGTGCAAAAGATTCCTTAAAATCGACACCATCCTCTTGACCATAACCCTTGGCAACTAAACGAGACTTGTTATGAATAATCGTGTTTTCAGCATCAGTCTTGTTTTTCCAAAGCCATTTGACTGCAATGATGTCTCTGCCAACAAGGTATTCGACAAGTTCCTAAACATTAAGGCGTTTGAATTGGTTCAGCTCATCTTGCATGGATTCAATCCAACTATGATCGAGCATAGCTTCCTTGATGTTTTTCGGTTCGGTAGTACTCACTGTTAACGCATACATGCACATTTTAGCATCTGTGTGAAGTCTACGTCTTGTCATTACAGGCTTAGAGGGGTCACCAATCACTTGTTCAATTGGATGATTCTTATTCCATTTATCAGTGGAACTATGTGTTTGGTAGAACTCGTGCATATTTGACGGATCCTAAAATGTTGAAGATGACTTGGCTTCTTCTTACACTGGAGAATGAAATGGATTGTAGAACTCATTTATGTTAAATGCTGCAACGTCTTCTGGAACTGGTTCATTGGCATTCTTGTTCGACACTAGAGTTGTTAGTTCATTAGAAATTGGTTCTTCTGATGAAGATACTATTTAAGGAGCTTCGTCTTCTTCAACGACAATTGAAGATGAAGAGTGAGTGTCTTCGTTATCAAGAGTATTTGCAACGAAATCATCTGACACTTTTGGAGTTCTTGTCGCATAGTATTCTTCATACAAAGGACCGAACAAATTATCCAAGTCTTCTTTTGACGGTACTGATTAAGAATCTTCCAATGAATCTTGAAAATTTGAGCAGTTGAATCCGGGTCTTGAATTGTTGCATTCCGAATCCATAGTTGTGAGTTCATTAAATTTGACATGAATGGTTTCCGTTATCTTTTTGGTTCGGCGGTTATAGATCTGAAACCCTCTTGATGACTCAGAATAGCCAATAAAGATACCAATGTCAGCCTTCGGTTTCATTTTCCTAAGATTATCTGATCATTTGTTGGATAATAAAGAGTGTTAGCTTATCAAATCCACATCATAACATACAAAAATAATATGAATTCTAGAGAGAGAAAGAGGAGTTTAGAGAGAGAAAGTAAAAGAAAGAAAATGGATGTATTACTTAAAAGAAAATGTAAACAACACCCTCCTAACATGCTAGGAGGGTGGTATTTATAGTACAAGAGTAATGGACTCTTATTTGATTCGTTTGGGCCATATTGGGCCAAACCTATGTTCACTAATGGGCTTTAGCCTGACCTAGGCCCGATTAGCTTAATATAATTCTCGTAAACTATATTTTACTATACAAGGCTCAGGAATGAATAATGATCATCACTTTACTAAAAACGAGGCTAACAATCTCCCCCTAAGGGCTGGTCATTGCACTTATGGCTTTACTTCTTGTGACGTCTTTAATCTTGAAGCCTTGTGTTCTTGAGAATTCTTTTGAAGTTCCTTTTGCATGCTTGTGATCTTAGATCTTGATCTTTATCTTGATATCTTGGTCTTTTAGCCTTCACTTTGTCTTTAGATTCGAGATCATTCAATCTTTTCCTTCTATGACTTTGTTATCTTTGCCATCTTGCGATCTCGTGTCTTGACAACATGCTCATATTATGCATTATTTTTAAAGCTCGCTAACAATCTCCTTTGACCATCTTTGTCTTGATATCTTTGAAGAGAGATCCTGAATATCAGATTTTCAAAAGTCTTTGTCTTGGTACGATCTTTAGCTTTCTTGATTCTTGGATCTTGATGCATATAGTATGTCTTTGTAGCTTGATTATGAGCATGCAGAAATGAATCCGACTCTACTGGAATATGGTTTCTACACGTCGTCTAGACCTGCATGTTTAGGTTAGCAATAAACAACAGATATGGATGAATATGGCTCTGTCATTCGTCAAATAGGTAGCAATAACCTTTGGTTCCGTGAGGACCAACCCGTGATCAGGTAGATTTAATTTGGAAGAATCTCCTTGATAGGATATCTAGCTTAAAGCATAGGATCTTCTAACACGAGAGTATTAGATTCACCATGCTTGCATGTTTTCATTATCGGAACGTCTCAAAGCAGACAACACGATAAGAGTGAATCAGATAGTTACTATATTTTTAATTAAGTCGTCAATTCATTTTACTCGACCAAAGTTGATATCCAATTATCATAAGCTTGATTCATATAGAATCTTGCAAGTCACCTACCACAGAGCTTGTTTGATGATGATTCTAGAAGGATTTCCATCGTCACTGTGAATACTAAAGAGTATCACTCTAATGTTCTAGCAAAATCACAAGGATATTGCGTAGGACTCTTGTACAAGTTGTGTTCTTGATGATGAACAACAATTGTATATAGGAATTTATGTCCTATTAAGATTTATTGATTGATCTCATTGGCTCTAGACTCTATAAGTGCACTTATGTTATTTGGTAATCAAATGCTGGAGCGGACTGCCACATTTTCAATATCTACGATCTCGGAGTGAGAATGTAGATAGAAGCGTGTTGTTCTCCGTGACAAATGAAACAAACTTCTTTAAGAGAAGCCTGAGTATCTGGGAGGATTGTGCATTGCAATACTAGGTCCATGATGACTTGTCTTTAATACCAGAATCAGCTTTGTGATTACCGATAAATTATGCATTGACCTAGTTTCTGCCTAAGTGGATGGAGGGCATCTTTCTTTAGACCCTTTATCCTTCCAATTCTTTTTCATTCTTCAACCCCTTCAATCCCATTCTCACTTTACTCCTTTTTTCAATCATACCTAAGGACTTCTACTTTATCTATTAGAGTGTCCCTGGGTAGATCCCTCTGGTTCTAGCTGGATCATGTAACAAAATACCTATCCTTAACCGCCTTATATCACCTTGAAGTATCATCACTCGGTTGGTCATCAGGTATTACCATCGTAGCCATAAAACCATTAAAAAATTAGTCAACGTGTTTGAGAAATCATTTATTACACATTGAGAGTTTTCTATATCACCAAAAAGCCCCCTACACATATGCATCATAATATCAAAGAGTTTTGAAAATCCGATGTCGGGAATGTACTTATATTCAAAAGATCTTATCCGTTATTTAGCCGTATTGATCACATTTTAATCACTATTCTCCCCCTCAAAAATTGCATATGTGGTGAAATTTTTTGACTAAACATGTGAATTAAAATACAAGTTAATGTACGTTGATCCACTTTTATACTAACCAAACAATGGGAGAATAGGAATGCATGCCAAATGAACTAATATCAAGTGGTTCATTTATTAGAAATTATACCCCCATCAATAAAAGATTAGAGTGAAAACTTGGAGTGAGAGTTTGTTGAGCACACAATATTGAAAGATTTTGAAAATTTCTTTATGAAAATATCTTGAAAAAAATAATGCTCAACAGAAAAATATGTGAGATATATCTGATTAAACATGATTTTCCTTAGTCATTCTCTTAAGCATTCAAAACTTTAAATGTTTATATAACTTTGCTTAAGACCGAGAAGTTATGAACTTCCTGTTGTTTAGGATAAATGTACATAAATGAACATTTTCCTTTTTTTTGGAGTCTGAGTTTTAAGTTGACATTTACTTAGAATTCATAGAGAAAATTTAAAGAGACATGTTTTGAAAACTTTTTGAAACTCTCGCTTGAACTTCATTTATACACCCGTGTCAATATTAATCAACATTTCTAGGTGCGTAAATATTATCGATTGTCGAGAGAGATGTCGGAGAAGATTATTTTTGATTTTTTTTCATTTTGTATTTTGCTTTTATAGGTTTTATAATTTTATATTTTGTTTTCTGATAAATATATACAAAGAATTACTATGATTTTTCAAGACGTTCAAGCTCCTGTGGAGACAAACTACGCATACCAAGGTGAAGAACCAAATAGTTAAACCTATCCACTGGAATGGCTTTGGTGAAATGATTGGCCAATTGGTAATCAGTCTTGACAAAATACAGTTCAATCGTACCCTTTTCTACGTGTTCCTTGATGAAATGATAGCGGACTGCGATGTGTTTGGTTCTTGAGTGTTGGACCGGGTCGTAGGATATGGATATGACTGATTTCGAATCACAATAGATAGGAATCTTGTTGAAGTGAAAGCCATAATCCGTTAACTGTGTCCGCATCTAAATGACTTGGGAATAATAAGCGGATAAAGACACATATTTTGCTTCCGCGATTGACAGTGCTGTACAGCCGTGTTTCTTAGAGGACCAACCAACTAGCTTTTCGCCTAAGAATTAAGTTCTACCGGAAGTACTCTTGAAGGAGTCTCGACATCCCGCATACCAGAGTCCCATATTAACAGTTCCCCAGAGATAATAGAAGATCCTTTTAACCTCTTTAAGGTGCTTCTCGGTTGGTTGAGCCTGGTACCGAGCACATAAACAAATAGCATGTACAATGTCCGGTCTGCTTGATGTAAGATATATTAGGGCACCAATCATGCTTTGATATTTTGTAGCATCGACTGGAGTCCCATTGTTGTCAAGGTCAAGCTTGTCTTTGATCTCCATTGGTGTACCAATAGGATCACAAGTTTCCAATCCATACCTTTTAAATATTTCTACCACGTAGTTGGACTAGTTTATGAAGATACCACAGGGGGATTGGTTAACTTGTAAAACAAGGAAAAACGTAATTTCCCCATCATCGATATTTCAAATCGGCTTTTCATAAGGTCAGCAAATAATTGGGTATACCTAGGGTTTGTAGAACCAAAGATAATATCATCTACATAAACCTGTACCACTAAGATGTCACCGTTGAAGCGTCTTATAAATAGCGTTGGATCAACAGTTCCTTTGTAGAAGTGATTTTGTAGGAGAAACTTTGAAAATTTGTCGTACTATGCCCTCGGTGCTTGCTTTAACCCATAGAATGCCTTCTTTAGCTTGTAGACATGACTTGGATGATCAGTATCGATGAAACCTTCAGGTTGACACACATACACGTCTTCTTTTAACGAACCAAGCAAGAAAGCAGTTTTCACGTCCATTTGGAATACGATAAATGATTTGTGTGCAGCGTAGGCCAAAAATATCCTGATAGCTTCCATCCTAGCAACCGGAGCGAAGGATTCTTCAAAGTCTATTCCTTCCTCTTGATGGTACCCTCTCACAATTAGACGAGTCTTGTTTCTAATGACCGTGTTCTCTTCATCAAGCTTGTTTTTGAATAACCATTTCAAAGTAAGGGGTTTTATGTTATCTGGAGCATGAACTAACACCCATACATTAAGCCTTTTGAATTAGAGAAGCTGTTCTTGCATTGAGTCAATCCATGCAGGGTCGGTCATAACCTCTTTGACATTTCTTAGTTCCATAGGGCTCACTGTCAGTGCGTAGATGCACATTTCACCATCGGTTCGCACATGATTTCTTGTTAAAACTGGTCATGAGGGTTCTCCTATCGCTTGTTCCAAGGGGTGATCCTTAGTCCACTAGTAATCATGTTGGTACGGTTGATAAAACGTATGCATGTTCGATGGATCCACATATTGTAAAGATGAAGATTCAACCGCACTTGTGGATGGTGGAGCAAATGGATTCTCGAATACATCTCCACAAACATAGCAGTAGGAACATTATCAGCAACTGTTTCGGGTTGGAGTAGAGCTTGATTATCTTGTTGCTGAACATGTTGTTATGGTTGTAGCTCATCAAAATCCTGTAAAGTGTTTGGAGTATCTACAACTTATGGGATGAATTTTTTGGTGTTGGTGCGGTGTCTACTATTGTTGTAGATTCCGTTGGAGTTTGAAAAACTTGATGTGCTGGAGCAGCAGGAGTAGTTCTTAGAGCAGCTGACGGTTGACCATTGATGTGTTGTTCTGTAGGTTGTTATTTTAGTTATCAAGTTTTACATTTATATTTTGTCGACTTTACCTAAAATCAACACTCTAACGGGCAATGTACCCGATCAGACGTAGCTTTGTTGGTAAGTAGGGTGTCAATCACTAAGAGCGAGAGCGTTAATTCTTAATTATCAGTATTTTAATTATCTAAGTTACTACTAAATTAATCTAATCTATGATATACCTAAGTTAACCCTAAAACTAACAGATAAAGGGGGTTTTCAGTCTGAGAGACTGGCATAGTTTTGGGTTATCTAACCTAGGGTTTTGATGACAAGTAACAAGAAGATGATCAAACGATAGATGAGCGGTCAAACACTAATGTAAGGAAAACATATCAACCATGAATAATCTGATAAAATGCAGGCTTATTTATTTAGTGCAATGAGTGCTTATCTTTTGGCAGCATATCATTCCTAGATTTAGGTGGTACTTCTTCCTAAAACCTAGACACGCTAATTCTGTCACAATTAAAAGCATCCGCATAAAGCATCCTATTTGCTGATTATAATCTATCTTAGGAGATTAATAATGGTGATCTTATTAAACCCTAGCTTATTAAGACTTTACCCACTTACTACTTAACGAATCTTTATATACTAGTAGTCCATTGTCTGAGTCTTTACCAAAGAAAGTAGAACGTTATACTAGGTCACCTGCTAGAACAACTTATTCCCTTAAACAATTGGTAAAGATAGGTTAATATTTGTGATCCTATGATTTTAGATATATAAAATGCGAATATGGAGAGCTATCCCAGACTCTTAGCATACGCCCACACAACATCAAAGTTGCAGCGCTTTAAATATGTAGGACTAGACCCAGTTGAATGATAGGTCGCATACTTAAGCACGTATTCAAGTATAAATTTATAAACATAATCAACAGTCAATGATAAATTAAGCAATCGATATAAACAAACCAAACATTAAACCTTCATAAACATGGCTGACACCTAAAGGTATCAGCCAATAGTCATTGTAAAAATACACACGGTTTCATATATGAACGACTAAAGAAAAGAAGCCTTAATGAACGCGTATTTGGTTGTGCGAAGATTACAAGAGTTTTCCTATAATCTTGAGGCTCTTTATAGACCTTCTACGCTCTTTTATTCGTCTGCTAGTCGACTTGGTGGTTTAGGGCTTCACTTGCATACCTAAAACTGAGTTTTGGGTTTTGTATTTCTAGAGTCTGGAAATTGATCGATACACCGTATCGGGCGATGTGGGATATGGCATTTTAGGGATTTCTTAGAGTAAGGACCACGATTGATATCTTTCAGAATCTTCCAATGTTTGACCTTTAATATGGTGTATTCAGTCATCAGGATATGGCATATTGGGTCTTCAATTATTCGTGGTCATTTGTGAAATATAGGTACATATACGCCGTATCTTCATGATGGATGCGGAGTATTGGTGTAAAACCAATTGGTTCTTCTTCGTTGACCAAAGTATTATATACGACATATCACTTATGTAGATATGGTGTATTCTGCAAAGTCAGGCAATGGTCTTTTAATTTGTCAAAGTCTTGGATACGTCGTATAGGTCTAGAATAATGCGGCGTATTGGCTGTCAGATCAGTAAACTTTCTTGAACTCTTCATTTAAGCTCCAAAATGCATGCCTTTAAGCATATCTTCACCAATTACTCCATAATTACTGCAAATAACAACTTTAAGCAATTAAATACCAATTCATGCAATAATCATACGATTATATATGAGAAACATGGGATAAATGATGCTATAAAAGTGACGTTATTTAATATCATTAAATATCCCCCCACTTGAATCCTAATTGTCCTCAAGTAGACTTTAGAAAATTTATGAAAATGTATTCTAACCGTAGTTAAGGATTTTTCCTTAAAGCATTTATTTGTTCAATTACAAGTACACAACCAAACACCTCATGAAATAGGAAAATGAAAACTCTCAATTCGCTCAACTAATCTATGTTGTAACATTTAACTAATTCGCTCAATTGCTCAATCGTGACAAGTATTCTATCATAGGCTTGGCAAGGATACACATCTCCACCACTAAATCTAAGGAGTAACATGTTTATAAAGGTAAATTAGGCTTGAAAGGCTTAAAGGGTTTGATCACTCTTTATAATCTCTATCGATACCAATATTCCAGAAAAGGTGACAAAATCACACATACACACCCATAACGATGGGATAGACACATGTAACTACATTCAAACCTTAACTCGAATAAGCTAAAGAATATGACTAGTAGTCTTTACCAAAATTCATAAACCAGCAAAGGCGACAAACCACATATACACATTTATAACGATGGAATAAACATATATGATTGCATTTATTTCCCTCACTCGAGTAAAACCATGGGTTAGGACGAAGAGTGATATAGGGTATGAATCTTCTAATCCTTTCACCAAAAAGTAATAAACCAACAAGGCAGACAAAATCAAACATACATGGCCGTAATGATGGAATAGACACATGTGATTGCTTGCATCATCATTCGAATAAAACCTAAGGGTTTGGGATTAGGAAAGGGAAATCATTGTTGTTAAAATAAAAAAATTACAAAAAATATAGATTAAGTCCAAACAAATAAGGTACAAGATGCTAGATACTTTCCTGACTGTTCCCATGAAAAAAACACAGAAGTATATACACAAACGTCTTCATCATAGATCAATAAAAACAACCTTAGTTGGCGTTTCTGTAACGGTCAACTTCCCAATCATCCATATTTTACATACTTTTACAAAATCAAGTGGCGATATCTACCACTTTATACAAAACTTTATATCGTTGATTTATAACATGTATCAACGAATATTCAATCCTTCAATTAATATCATCGGTTTAAGTTTTAATGAACCGACTATCCCTAAAATTTCCTCCTCTTTTTTGTAGCAATTTTCTAATTTTTTTTGTTTTTTTTCCGAAACGTAAATGATACACTACTAATCTCGGTGTAATTTCACCATCTTCACGATCATAATAACCAGTAATTTCACAAAAATATGCTTGATTGTTTTTAAACTTAAGCGTAATTTAAGCATATTAATGTGAAAAAAATAAGACAAGTAGCGTTCTAATTCTCATCCCCCACTTAAATTATACAACGTCCTCGTTGTATAAAACAATTAAAACGGGAAATAAAAGAATTAGAACAAGAAACTCCCTTGATATTAGCTCGGTATGATTTTCCAAGTTGAGTTTATGAGCAAGAATATGTGTTGCAGAGTACGTTTGAATGCCCGCATGACTACAACACACATTAGATTCAAGAAAATACTCCACCAATGTCGTCATTTTCGTTCAGAAGGTCTTGTATTAAGCATAAGAAAACAAGTGCAATGTCTATCTCAGTGTATTCGCTCGTTATACTCGAAATAAAAACCTAAAACTGTACAAGAAGTCGATACACCATATCAATTCCCCTGGATACGCCGTATTGATACCTGTAGAAAACAATCCTAAGTACGGGTCAGAAGTCGAATAGGCTGTATTCGTTTAACGAATACGCCGTATCGACAAGCCTGACAATAAAGTTTAAATTGCAGAAAAATAAAGACTGCATAACGTCCAGGTAGTCAATACGCCATATCCATAGGGTTTGCATATGCCGTATAGACAGTCTGGAAAGACAGACTCGATAAGAAAATTGAAAATACATTCTGGGTTGTCCCCCGACAAGCACTTTTGTTTATAGAAAAGTATTTAAGTTAGACTTGCCCCAGTTTAATCCCATCCTTATAAAACAATTTGGGGTCAAACGGGATGCCAAACGGCACATACAAAATTTTAATTATAAAAATTAGTGGCATCCCTTCGTTAAGATAATTCTAAGTCACGATATTAACACTTGTTTCCTTGATAAAACTTTTCACATTGAAAATTTTACTAATTGTATCATGACTTGTTTCCAAAAGCTTATTTGACTATTGTGTATCGGTGTTTATTACATTAGGTAATGGTTCAATAGATAAATCCCCTGAAGATTGTTTGATATCGATTTTATCATCATCATTGTTCGAATCTGATTTTAAATCATTGATATAAACTAATTTATAAGAAAAATGAGTTTTTATCGTATATAAAAGTGTAATATTCGTCATCAGAATTGGACGATGATATTTTCAAATCAAAATCAATCTTTATGGCAGGATAAGCACTTACCGTAGGTTCAAATGAGAATTCTACTTCAGAAGTTAAAGCATCATTATGCACAATGGCTGGGAACTCGTTCTTAAAATCTAAAACTATAATCTTCGTCATCAGAATTGGACGATGATATTTTGAAATCAAAATCAATCTTTATGGCAGGATAAGCACTTACCGTAGGTTCAGATGAGAATTCTGCTTCAGAAGTCAAAGCATCATTGTACACAATGGCTGGGAACTCGTTCTCAAAATCAGATGAGACTTCCGGTTGAGATGTTAGAGCATCATTGTAAACAATGACTGGGAACTGGTTCTAAAAATCTTTAAAGTAGTCGATATCTTCAAAATACCTGACCTTACCATATGTAGAAGTTTCCCAGTTAAACTCTTGACCACGCCTACGTGCTTTTTCTTCTTCAAGCTGAATATACTCTGCCATAGTAATGTTGAGGTCGTCCATTTCCTATAATAAAATGGCTAGGAAAGAAAAAGGTCAAATGGACTAATACTCTGTATTCATTAAACTGAATACGCCGTATTGATAATAGAGTCGAATACGCTGTATTCGTTTGAAAAAAATTATACACCGTATCCAAGAAGATGAATACGCCGTATTGAGTATTCAACTCAGAAAGTTACAGTAGACTGTAACAATGCAGAAAAACACACATACACAACAATATGCAAAAATATACAATGCAGAAAATCAAACACACAAAATCAAGCACACACAAAAACTAAACTAAAAACATGAAATTTTAACTAAACTAAATTACGCTAAAACTAAATTAAAATTCCAATAAAGAAAAGAATTAAATAACTTCACTCCCCGGCAGCGGCGCCAAAAACATGATGTGTCGTTGTGTAGGTTGTTATTTTAGTTATCATGTTTTACATTTATATTTGCCGACTTTACTTAAAAACAACACTCTAACGGCCAGTGTACCCGATCAGATGTAGCTTCGTTGGTAAGTAGGGTGTTGATCACTAAGAGCGAGAGCGTT
Source organism: Tanacetum coccineum (assembly GCA_026074375.1). NCBI lineage: Eukaryota > Viridiplantae > Streptophyta > Magnoliopsida > Asterales > Asteraceae > Tanacetum > Tanacetum coccineum. The sequence goes on along the minus strand of BQNB010005317.1, from coordinate 26,386 downwards.
AATTCTTAATTATCAGTATTTTAATTATCTAAGTTAGTACTAAATTAATCTAATCTATTATATACCTAAGTTAACACTAAAACCAACGGATAAAGACGGTTTTCAGTATGAGAGACTGATATAGTTTTGGGTTATCTAACCTAGGGTTCTAATGGCAAGTAAAATAATAAACATACACAAGAAGATGATCAAACGATCAAGGAACGGTCAAACACTAATGTAAGGAAAACATATCAACAATGAATAATCCGATAAAACACAGGCTTGTTTATTTAGTGCAATGAGTGTTGATCCTACTTGAATGGATATTGAATTCCTTAGCTTGTGTAAAGTTTAGTTATGCAAGATAAAACCTATACAATTATGATAGAAACTTTGTAAAATATATCAAAGATTATGCGGAATCTAATCTTTGATCAATAAGAAGAATATGCAATAGAACAACAATTCTAATGAACACATAGATTAACATACAAAGCTTCAATATACTAATACGAATACTCTAACTAGTATTAAGGTTACAAAACCTTAAAGCTATAACGATATCAAAACAAAAGATTTCTAGATTTCTGGATGGCAAAGTCTATGCCCTAGGATCTCCTTTTGTACACCAAGGAGTCCGAGTCGATTTACAATATATTACAAAACTTAGATTATTCTCAAAGATCTATTCTATAAATAACAATCCTTATCTCATAAGTAATCTTGATCTTCAAGCAATCTTTATCTTTCAGCAGTTGTAACTTTGTACCAGCAGCATTAACTCTTAACAAGCAGTAGTAACTTATACACCAGCAGCATTAACTGTGTACAAGCAGTAGTAACTACTTAGAATATTTTATTCAATCTTCACCAGCAGTACTAACTTTACTTTAGCAGTACTAACATATACTAGCAGTAGTAACTAGCAGTACTAATTTACACTAGCAGTACTAAGTTACACTAGCAGTAGTAACTATGAACTAGCAGTACTAACTACTTAGCATATTTTTCATTAGAGTTAATGAACAGCACTAAGTTTTACTTAGCAGCAGTAACACAAACCTTAGCAGCAGTAACTCCAAGATCATCATGAAGACTTTTAATCCCAACAATCCTCCCCTAAACTTGATATTCTTCTTCAAAATCTCAAGTTTCTTCATTAAAAGCTTCATAATCACCAGGAGGATGCTTCCAAACACTTCATTGATTCTTGAGTTGTTTTGTGATGAGCTTAAGAAGCTGATAACACATTTCATTCCAATTATCAGCTTTCAACTTCTTATTTAGCATATCAGTGATTGTAGCAGGTGTAAGGGGATATCTCTTTTCTACCAGCATATGAATGTGCACATTTTGCTTCCTCAATGAATGTACTCCACATGAATCATATAGCTTCCAATCCAATACTCTATAATCTTGTTGATTCCTTCATACTTGATCTTCAACACGTAGATCAAATATTGTCTTTAGACCACCCCATAGCACTCTCTCATAGCCCTCCTCTGGCCTTATTGACCCATGCTTAGCTTTTACCAATTTCCATAGGGTTTCTAAATCTTCCCTATCAAAACTTTTGAGCATATGAATGAAGACTAAGTACATCTTTGAACTTCCATCAGCCCTGATTATCTGGTAATAGGTTTTCTTCCCTTCTTTATGGACCTTGTAGTCAACAATGATTGAAGGCTTAGTTTCCAAAGGAATAGCATCAATTGCTATTTTCTCTTTATCAGAAACAACTTCTATTAGTCTTTAAGCTCTGTTGTTTCTTTATCCTCATCCACCTTTTGCTTCATGATAGACTCTTGTTGAAGATCTTCTCCTGCTCTCTTAGAACTTCCTTCTGTTCTTGTGTCACTGCCTTCTACTCTTACTTCACCGCCTTCTACCAATTCTGTATCCATATCTACAAATGTGTTTACCCTTTTCATAGATTCGTCAAATAACTTCTGAATATCATCAAAGATTTTATTCTTCAACTGATTATTCTTGTATCCAGTCATGTTTTTTAGATAAGTAGACATTGCATTTCTCTTTTGAGCTTTAGTTGGTGGTTTGTTCCTCTTTTCTTAAGCTTTCATTGCTGCAAAGTGTTTCTTTCTTGCTTCTAAGAGTTGTACAAACAACTTAGACTTCTCTTCAACACTCAACTTCTCTTGTTCTTCTGCTTGCATTTATTGAGCCATTTGATAATCAACATCTATCATTGCTTGCACATTATCTCATGCAACAATGTTGGCTTCTTCTTCTCTTTAAGCTTTTTCTCTGGCAAGCCTTTCTTCTTCTTCTTCTTCAACTTATAGCTTGAAAGCAAGTTCTTCATCAAGACTGATTTGATCTTTCTTCTTTATTTTCATAGGTTCTTCTACCATAATCCCTTTGCCTTTGTCTTGTGCCTTGACCTGTGATGGTTGTTGAGAAGAAACTGTTGGTGTAGTTGCTTGCTCCTCTTCATGAATAACAAGCCCTTTTGCTATGGGTCTTGTGCTAACAGTTGTAATTGTTGTAGCAGCAATTGTTGTTATAAGTGTTGGTGTTGTTGTTATTGATTCACTTGGCTCTTCTACAACATTGGCTTTTTTCCTAAACTTTTGCACTTTTCAAAGCTGCAAGTGCTTGAGCCAAAGTGAATTCATCAACACTTAAATTCACATCTTTAACAGTAACTTCTGGTTCTGCTAACACCTCATCACCATCAAGAACACCTATATCAAACATTTCTTCATCACCATGCCTCCCCTAAGTTTCATTAACCAATGTAATCTCTGCATCTTTATCAATATCATCAATTTTCCTCCCCTATTTGGATGCATCCTCCTGATCACCCAAACTAGCTTCATCAGAGGAAATCACTCTTGCAGATCTACCAACCTTGTATAATCTTTTGAGCTTGTGAGTTCTTGACCCTCCTTTCCTCTCTAACTTCTTGACTCTCAGTTTCAAACTTGTAATCTCCTGAGCTTGAGCAGTCTTTGTATTCTCTAGGTCAAGGACTCTTTTATGCAATTTGGTACAAAATTCCATTAATTCATTGAGTTTCAGTCTATCCTCATCACTTCGCGGTGTGTTAACTCCTGCGAGCAGTGAATCATTGGATGTTTTAGACACATTCTCAAACCTAGTTTGAGCAATTGTGTCCCCTATGGTTTCTTAGCGCTTGAGACCACTACTTGAACTAGTTCCTAAGGAACTTGGTTCATTAAGTGTTGCCTTGGATCGGGTCTTATCTATGTTACCACTATACTGCTCTGCTTCTAAGCTAGAAGCAGTAGTGGCAGCCTTTACCAAACTGTTATCCATCTCCTCATTGACAGCCTCATCTACTACATTATTTGTAGGACCACTAGACTGAGGTATCTCAATGTCCTTTCTCTTTAGCCTTCTTAATCTTTGTTTCTTTTGGGGTTGAGATGTTAATGGTTGAATAATAGTGGGTGTGTGATAAGGTTTAGTATGTTGAACCTTCACCCTGTTCTTGTTGAGCTTATACCATCATTGTAGGAAATAAGGGTGTGTCCCTTCCAGAAAAGCCTTTCCCTACTCTCTTCATATTTCCAAAGATCTTCTTAGTGTGAGAGGATGTAACATAAATTATCTTGTGACTTTGCACCCCTTCAAGTTGTTTATCCAAAAAGACTTGCACAAACCTTGGATATATCAAGAATTTACCATCATTATACAAGTTCTTCACCATACTTTCAAATATGTACTTTGAAAAGTTAAACTTTTGGTTTGTAGCTAAACATATAATTGCAGAAGCCATAGTGCTACTAAATTCATTCCATGTAGTAGTCTTAGCACTTAGGCATTGCAAAATGGTATGAATAAGAAATTTCTATTGAGGAGAAAAGAATGCCTTATAGAATATAAGCTTCTGTGAAAGTTTTTCATACCCCATCCTTGTAAGTTCTTCAAAAACGGTAGCATTTGGAAAGCAATTCGTACCTTCCTCATAATTCAGTTGAAGGTCACGTCTAACAGATGCTTCAGTAACGATTATCTTCTTCCCATCCACTAGGGCTTGTAACTGCACTTCCCCATTAACAGTTTTCACCTTTGTAGTAGCCCAGAATTGTTCAATGCACGAAGTATAAATAGTAAGATTGATCGTAAGTGCATATTTGATAGGGTTTGCATTTAGAAAATCAACAATTTTTTGAAACCCATCACTTTTAGTAGGTTTAAACAAAAATGCGACCAAATTGTGAGTATCAGCAAACTGTAAGGTCGTCACTGTGTTAGGTTTTAATGATGAATGATGAAATTGAGTTAGGGTTTGTGATTAGAGAGTATATGATTGAATGAAATTGATTAAATGAGTGAATGAAATTGTTTAATTGAGTGAATGAAACCCTTAATCGAAGTATTTATGAAAATACCCTCAACAGCATTAACGTTCGCCAGCAGTTGTAAGTTATGCTTAGCAGCATTAACTTCCAACAGCAGTAGTAAGTTTATGCCTAGCAGCATTAACTTTCAACAGCAGTAGTAAGTTACGCCTAGCCGCATTAAATTTCAATAGCAGTAGTAAGTTATGCCTAGCAGCATTAACTTTGAGTTACTATCATTAACTTCAATTCCAGTCCAAACACTCTTTGTTTTTAATATATTCAACTCTCTTTCTGTTTTTCAACTCATAACTTCTCTCAATTCTTTTTCTCACCAAATCACCCTGTTTATTTTTAATTCACACAACTCTCTTTCTGTTTTTCATCTCGCAACTTCTCTCAATTCTTATACTTACCAAATCACTCTTTCTGTTTTTATTCTCACCAACTCTCTTAATTCTTTTTCTCACCAAATCACAATGTTAATTATACCAGCAGTATTAAGTATAACTAACAACATTAACTTAGCAGTATTAAGTATAACTAGCAGCACTAATTATACTTAACAACAGAAACTTTTAATGACATGAATAACAATACTAATTCATACAAAACTCTACAAAAACATAAAGAGATAAAAGATTTTAAGGATTTAGCATTCCAATACTAGCAATCAAATATTGAAATCTACTTACATCAAAAGCTTTTGTAAGTAAATCTGCAACATTCTTGTCAGTATGGATTTTAACCATATGAATCAACTTCTTTTCATTGCAATCCCTAATAAAGTGATGTCTAATCTCTATATGCTTTGTTTTTGAATGAAAAACAAGATTTTTAATTATGCAAATAGTATTGTTATTATCAATAAAGATTTTGGTATGCAAGAAATTGTACCCATAATCAAGTAATTGATTCTGAATCCAAAGCACTTGTCCACAACAACTTGAAGCAGCCACATATTCAGCTTCTGTTGTGGAATTTGCAACCACAGTCTGTTTCTTGCATTGCCATGATATTAATCTACTTCCAAGGAATTGACAACCTCCTGTTGTAGACTTCCTATCCAAGCTTGCTCCAGCATAATCACTATCAGTGTATGCTACCAGATCAAAAGGAGAATCTTTTGGATACCAAAGGCCCAATTTTGGTTGACCTTTTAAGTACCTAAAGATCCTTTTTACAGCATGAAGATGTGAAACCTTTGGGTTGACTTGGTATCTTGCACAGGCACACACTACAAACATAATATCAGGTCTTGAAGAAGTAAGATACATCAATGAACCAATCATTGATCTATATAAATGAACATCCACTAGAAGAAATCTTCACCAATCTTCATCCTTGCGCAAAGCTTTTTGAGTTCCATAGTTTGCTTGCTGTCATGAACATCTGTAAAACCAAATGTTTCTTTAAAAAACCACACAGTCACATACTTGTCTTGACTGATAAAAATCCCATCCTCCTTCTGCTTTACTTGCAGTCCTAAGAAGAATGTGAGTTCACCCATAGAACTCATCTAAAACTTCTTATGCATCATCTTCTCAAACTCAATGCATAATGACTTCTTTGTAGAGCCAAAAATGATATCATCTACATACACTTAAACTAATAGAATATCATCTTTGTCCCTTCTGATAAACAAAATCTTGTCTATCTTTCCACTCTGAATCCCATTGTCTAACAAATATGTTGACAAGGTTTCATACCAAGCTCTGGGAGCTTGATGTAGTCTATACAGTGCTTTTTCAACCTTATATACTTTATCAGGGAAGTTTGGATCTTCAAATCCTGGTGGTTGACAAACATAGACTTCCTTTTCAATCTTACCATAAAGAAAAGCACTCTTGACATCCATCTGGTACACCACAAAGTCTTTAAATGAAACATAGGCTAAAAATATCCTAATTGCTTCAATTCTTGCAACAGGGGCAAAGACTTCATCATAGTCAATCCCTTCTTCTTGTTTGTACCCTTGAGCAACCAATCTGCTTTATTTTTAATCACAATTCCTCTTTCATACCTTTTTATTACCCTGAAATTCCTGAAGACCCATTTAGTACCTATAGCCCTTTTGCCATTTGGTAAATCCACCAAGGTCCAAACTTCTTGTAATTTGAATTGTAGAAGCTCTTCCTGCATAGCCTCTATCTAGCTTGGATCATTCAATGCATAAATTACCTTTTTGGGTTCTTCTTGTGATAAAAATGAAGCAAACAAGCAATTTTGAAAGTCTTTATGGTTTGTTATTTGCTGATCTGAACTAAACAAACTGTGTTCTTCCAAATTCTTTGTCATTCTTCTTGTTTGAGGTGCTGAATTCAAGTCTTCAATAATTTGTTCAACTGGATGATCTTTGTGTACTCTTGTAGTTGGAATAAGACTAACAGGCATAAGTGTATCCAAATTGTTCATGTCAGCCTCTGCACCAACATCTTCATCATTATCTGAATAGACAATATCTTTTAATTCAGGCATATTTGGATCATCTGGAAGTTTAATGCTTGTTTTTCCACCAATAGCATTAACTTCATTTGTGCTAGCAGCATTAACATTGTTAGTGCTGTTAACAATATGATCCTTCTCTTGATCAATACTTTCACTATCTTTTCTTAGATCTTCATCAACCTTCTTCTCATCATCACTTGAAGGTTAAGATCCATCATCAGGAGAACTCTTTGAACTTTAAGAGAATGGTAGATCAGCAGTCCACAATGGTAGCAGAATGTAATCTTTGCCAGGTACTGTCTCCATTCTAGCTTTACCTGCATTATGACATACTTTTGTACCTGCATTACCATTAGACTAATTTCATGCAACAACTGGCTTATAATTCATTGACTTTGTTAGTGCATCAATATCAAAAAGCCAATTTGGTCCACTTCCTGTAGTATTAGGTGTATTCTCACTAAACTGGACATGCAGGTTCTCTTTAACTATCCTAGTTCTACTGTTGAATACTCTAAATACTTTAATATTAATTGAGTACCCAACAAAGAATCCTTCATCGGCTTTAATATCAAACTTGCCTAAGTGATCTATGGTATTAAGAATTGTAACAGAACACCCAAATGGTCTCATAAAGCCTAGAGCTGGTTTTCTACTAAGAAAAAGTTCATAAGGGGTCTTGTTATGAGGCTTAGTTACTAATACCCTATTTTGCACATAGCAAGCAATATTAACTGCTTCAGCCCACAAAGTAGTAGGTAGCTTAGAATCAGCTAGCATTATCCTAGCAGCCTCAATTAGTGTTCTATTTTTCCTCTCAGCTACTCCATTTTGTTGAAGAGTTCTAGCTATACTAAATTCTCTCTTAATACATTTTCTCTCACAAAACTGATTCATCTCCTTATTCTTGAACTCAGTTCCATTGTCACACCAAATTACCTTAACCCTTTGATCTATTAGATTTTCTACTCTAGTTATAAAGGATTTAAGTATGCCACTAGTCTCATCTTTAGTAGCTAGAAAGAAAACCCAACTAAACCTACTATAATCATCTGTAACAACTAGGCAATACATCTTTTTCATTAATTTTTTTACAAATGTTGGACCAAACAAATCCATGTGGAACATATGTAAAGGTTGGTTGATTAAACTTATAGTTTTAGACTTACAAGAAGGTCTATGTTGCTTTCCCTTTTGACAAGCAACACAGGTTTGATTGTTTTCAAAAAGTTTTAAAGGTAAACCTCTTATAAGATTTCCCTTAACCAATTTATTCATAGTTTTGAAATTTATGTGTCCAAGCCTCCTATGCCAAAGTTCAGATTCATCAGATGTGGCTTTTGCAAAGAGACAAGTTAGACCTCCTTTAGAAACAATATTCTTTAAATCAACACTATACATATTGTTCTTTCTAGAAACTTTAAGTAAAACTTGACTTTCATCAGTAAACTTAAAGTTTGGAGATAAAACAATACATTTAGTGTCATTAAAGAGAACACTATTGTTTTTGTCACACATTTGTGAGACATTAAAGAGGTAAAACTTTAACTCTTTTACAAAATACACTTTCTTAAAATCTAAATTACCAGTTTTGATTGTACCTCTGCTTGTGATTTTCCCTCCTTTGGGGTTACCTCCAAAGGAAACATATCCTCCATCAATCTCTTCATAGTCTGTAAGATAGGACATGTTCCATGTCATGTTCCTTGAGCATCTACTATCAATCACTCCTTGATCCTGTAAATCCATTTGTGGATTGCCCTGCACATTAGATAAGAAAATTAGCTTCTTTTAGGAACCCAAGCCATCACAAACTTGGATCTGCCTTGTGCATCAACATAATCAAACTTTTTCAGGGTGATTGATGCACTGTTATGTTTAGAAACATGGTCTAAAACTTTAGTCTTTGGTTTCTAAACCCAACAAGCTGATGCCTTAACAGCATTAACATTATTTTCCTAAACAACATTAACTACTGCTTTTGGCATAGCAGTGTTAACTACTGCTTTTGCCCTAGCAGCATTAACATTTTTATCCTTAACATTATTAACCCTCTGATTAAAATTACTGTTTTTAAATGTTGTATTCTTGTGAATGGGCCACTTAATAGTTGAATGTGCTAATTTGGAAAGATTTGTCATTGGTCTAGCACTATTCATTATTATTTTTAGGTGAGTAGTATTAACTTGTCTAGCAGTATTAAGTGATACTAGGCAAGACTTCATTAGTACTGCTCTTGGAACCATGTTCTTTTTAGGACTGCGGTGAGTCATTCTAGAAAAATTCTGGTGATTCACCCTTTGTGTATAGTTCCACACTGGTTTTACCATTTTTTTTATTATTAAACTATCTCTGATGGTTATCACAATCATATTGCAGGTGATCAAAACTTCCACATACATAGCAAGCTTTGTTGATCATCTCAAAATTACTTCCTAATCTTTGAGACATCATATTATTCCAATTTCTTTGGTTGCCTCTAGGAATGTGAGTGTTTTGCCTATTATGCTCAACTTGTTTAGCAGTTTTCCTATCAGTTTTGTTTGTTTGTTCAGCTTTGACAAAGTCTATCTTAACAAAACTAGGCTTAAATATTTTCTTTTCAATCTTAGCCTGAGGCACATCATTTTCCTCATTATTAGACACCCAATCCTCAATAATTGAAGCACCATTATTCTTCCTATGCTTTTGGCTTTGCTTCACTAGCCTTAGATTCACATTTCTCAACTATAGGATTCTTAACTATAGGCTCACTAACTATAGGCTCATTCACAAACTCTTCTAGACCAAAGAATGACAAATCAGGTTTTGGAGGCATAAAGTTTCCTATATAGGGAGGTGGAACAACATTATACCCTAAACCTATTTTGCACTTATCAACTATCTAATAGTCTATTAGTTTGCTTAAGTTTTTAGATGAATTCTCAAAATTTTCTACTGTTAGCTGAATTTCATCTTTTTATTTTTGAGCCAGTTCCAACTTCCTTCTAAGCTCTGTAATGGCTACTTCTCTTAGTTGAATCTCATGTTTTAAGACCTTGATATCTTCCTCATAAACATACTCATTTTTCTTATAGACTAGAAGTCGTGCTTCTACAGACTCTAAACCTGTTTTATAAGCAATAACATTTAACTTAGATGTTCTTAAGTCTTTTAACAGTTGTTCATTTTGTTCTTTAAGAATTTTAACATTTTCCAAACAAGATGATGAACAGTTTGAATTAGTAGATACCTTAGAGTTAGAACTTGTAGAAGAGTAAGCCATGAGTGCAAAGTTAGTTGGACCTTCTTCTGCTTGATCACTCTAATCATAACCAGAACCATCACAAGACACCGAAGCATTAGAAGTAGTTGTCTCTATTAGCACAACCCTTCTTGTGTTCTCCCTATTCCTGTAATTCTTGGTTCTTTGGAGCCCTGCACTCCCTTGCAAAGTGTCCCCTTTTGTGGTAGTTGTAACACTCCACCTTGGACTTATCAAACCCAATGGTATCATTACCATTAACAATAAGCTTTCTTCTAGTGTTCTTTAAGAATCTCCTTGCCCTTATTGTTAGCATAGCCATTGGCCACCTTAAATCCATCTCTTCTAAATCATCAGGATTAATTTGTTGCAAGTCCTCATTGTCAAGTTGTGGACTGTTTGGTTGACTTGCAAAGAAAGTACAGATGACAACATCACTTAAATTGTCAATTGTTGTTGAGTTAACAACAGTAGCTTGAGTGCTAGCAGTTGTAGCACCATGAGCAGTATTAACTGCTCCATTTGTACTGCTGGTGCTGTTTGAGGACACAAAGGCTATGTTTTGTATGTTTGTGCTTGAGCTTGATGTTCCTTTAACCTCTAGTTCATAGATCTTTAGGTTGTTGTAAAGATCATCCCAACTTAATGTATCTATCTCAGGCTTGTTCCTCCATACAATGGTATGTGTGTTCCATTCTGGTGACAAGCTTCTTAAGAACTTCTGATTCACATCTTCTTGTGAGATACTTTCACCATGAATCTCCAACTGACTGATAAGCTTTTGAATCCTATCAAAGGTTTGATCTAACACCTAGTAAAATTTTCATACTGCTGCTTTAGAAGATTCCTCTGAGTCATTTTAGTAGCAGCATTCCCTCCAAACCTCTTCTCAATAGCCTGCAGCAATGACTTGGCATCTTTAATGGATTTAAACTTCAATTGATGTTCATTAGGGATGCCCATCAATAAAGTTCTTCTTGCCTTCAATTTTAACCTCCTTTGTGCATTTTCTTTAGTAGTTATAGGAGCAATTATAGTCTCAACACCTTCAACAACTTTTGTAATTGGAGGTGCATTACCATTCTCTATGACTTCCTATAGAGAATAATCAATCATCTGGATGTATTGTTCCATCCTTATCCTCCAAAGCTCATACTCACCTAGTTTGAGCATAGGCACTTTTGATGCAGCCACCATATGTATTGAGTCTTGATCCATGTCTTCTTAGCAAAGTTTCTCAAAGCAATAAGCTCTGATACCACTTGTTGATCCCACTTGAATAGATCTTGAATTCCTTAGCTTTTGCAAGGTTTAGTTATGGAAGATAAATCCTACACAACTATGATAGAAGCTTTGTAAAATATATCAAACATTATGCGGAATCTAATCTTTGATCAATAAGAAGAATATACAATAGAAGAGTAATTCTAATGAACACACAGATTAACAAACAAAGCTTCAATATATTAATACGAATACTCTAACTAGTATTAGGGTTACAAAACCTTAAAGCTACAACGATATCAAAACAAAAGATTTCTAGATTTCTGGATGGTAAACTCTATGCCATAGGATCTCTTTTTATACACCAAGAAGTCCTAGTCGATTTACAATATATTACAAAAACTTAGATTATTCTCAAAGATCTATTCTATAAATAACAATCCTTATCTCATAAGTAATCTTGATCTTCAAGCAATCTTTATCTTTTAGCAGTTGTAATCTTTCAGTAGTTGTAATCTTTCAGCAGTTGTAATCTTTCTGTAGTTGTAACTTTGTACCAGCAACATTAACTCTTAACAAGCAGTAGTAACTTATACACCAGCAACATTAACTATGTACAAGCAATAGTAACTACTTAGAATATTTTCTTTAATCTTTACCAGCAGTACTAACTTTACTCTAGCAGTACTAACGTATACTAGCAGTAGTAACTAGCAGTACTAAGTTACACTAGCAGTAGTAACTATGAACTAGCAGTACTAACTACTTAGCATATTTTTCATTAGAGTTAATGAACAACACTAAGTTTTACTTAGCAGCAGTAACACAAACCTTAGCAGCAGTAACTCCAAGATCATCATGAAGACTTTTAATCCCAACAATGAGTGCTTATCTCGAGGCGGCATAGCATTCCTAGATTTAGGCGGTACTTCTTCCTAAAACCTAGACACGTTAATTCTGTCACAATTAAATGCATCCGCATAAAGCATCCTATTTGCTGATTATAATATATCTTAGGAGATTAATAATGGTGACGTTATTAAACCCTATCTCATCGAGACTTTACCCACTTACTACTTAACGGCTCTCTATATACTAGTAGTCCACTGTTTGAGTGTTTACCAAAGGAAGCAGTACGTTTTACTAGGTCACCTGCTAGAACAACCTATTCCCTTAAACAATTGGTAAAGATAGGTTAATTTTATATAAGAATATAGGCCGAAAGGGTTTTTTATATATGTGTTCTATATCCTTCCACTTATTATATTGGTTATAATAACTTATAAATGTCAAAAGGATATGTTGTTATTAATCGATATAATCACTAGTTACACTTAAAGGCCGAAAGGATTTGTAACATGTGATATCTTTATTCTCTAAACTTGTAAACACTATCCTAAACATATCATTGTCTTGGTGATCATTTCCTAAACAAACATACTTTAATTCCTTGCTTTCATCATCTCTTAATCGCTTTCTTTACAATATTCAATATATGTACGTTTTGGTTAATTTGATAAGTGACAATCATTTTAGCCTTAGCACCTTCATTACAAACTGTGAAAACTAAAATTCTCTTGGGATGACCTGGACTTACCTAAGCTATACTCTAGATGAAAGGGTATGCTTGCCCGTGTTGTATTTTTTAGTAAAAACCGGTATTTCTAGTATTATAAATTTAAAGCTTTTAAAACACACATTAAGCGCATGGTCCGTTGTGGTGATAATTGCAGTATTTTGCACAAAGGTAAGGTTCCAGCATACACTTGCTTATCCCCAGGCCCAACAGTGTAAGCTCTAGCCACATTTTGCCTCTTGAAAGGCGTTTGTTGATCATGATTGTCGCCTGGGTTATTATCAAGTCTTCTTTTGTTGTTAGTCTGTCTATCAACATAGGTACGAACCTTCTGGTCCATCAAATCATTTTCCAGCTCGATAGCTTCTTGCATCGTCTTCAGCCTGACTGACATTACATTTCCTTAAATATTGTCAGGAAGTCCACCAACATATTTCTCCACCTAATCAGATTCTTCAGGAAGCATTCTCCCACACATCAAAGCTAACTCCTAAAAACTTTGTGTGTAGCTCATAACATCCGTACCCTTCACCTTCAGATTCCACAATTCAATCTCTAGTTTCTTGATTTCACTCCTCGGACAATACTTGTCAGTCATCATTTTCATTAATGTCCTCCATGGCATCCCTTAGGCAGCATCATGTCCAACAGTCTTAACATGGGAATTCCACCATGTTAGTGCACAACCAAGCAAAGTACAAGTGGCATACTTAACTTGGCATTCAACGGTGTTGTTGCTGATATGGAATACAGATTCCATCTTTTGAAACCACTGAGTTAACCCTACAACTCCTTCAGTACCTTAAGTTTAAGCGGGTTGTCAATTAAGACACTCTTTGTATGTGACCCTCGAGCAGTGCGCACAGGTCCTCTACTTCCAATTCCTGAATCATAGCTTCCATCTCCATTGACATTTCCGGGGTTACTATTCCGGTTTGTTTCATATTCAGCCAACGCATCAGCCACGCGTTGGGCTATCAATCGGTTAATAGCAACTTCACTCATAGGGGCTTTCTTTGGAGGCATTTTCTTCAAAATCAGAGGAGTAATAAGATAAAATTAGTCTAGTTCTAAAAGTTGTGCTCCAAATATGAAATATTATGAGGTGACAGGTTAAAGTTGTGTTTCAATTAATCGGCATGATTCTAGGCGATGGATCACAAGATGACATAAGTGTTTCAATAGTATGGGGCGGGTGTTTTAAACTCGAAGTTGAAAGATAAGGTAACTAGTAGGATCGGCGAACCGTGACAAGTTTCGATGTTATGTAAAACGGTATTACGTAAAGTCATGAAAGTTTTTAAAGACCACCGTGTCATTCACAATGTCTTGAAATATGTCCTAGTATTTATATAGATAACTTTTATATAAACAAGTGTAAAATATACCCAAGGTAAGCATATATCTAAGTCATGTAAGCAAGTAATGTATGTACATGAAAAAGTTTTTATGTGATGCAATGTTTATGAAAATGGTTATAGTCTAGGTAAAATATGCAACCTAGTTCTCTATAACCTTAGCTCTAGATACCAATATGTAACACCCTCAAAATGTGTCGCAACGGAAATATGTCCAGGAGTGTTACTTCATGAATATATTGCACAAGATATAAGAGAACAACCTCTAAATGAGTCGTTTGAAAAGTAATCTCGTTGAGTTAATTGAAATTTAATAGTTATAATACTTGTCCCAAGGTTTGCATCATAGTGAAAGACTGGAAGTAATACAACGAGATTTGATCTTTTGAATGTATGTAGAAATTCATGAATGTTTAATACTTGTAATGTCGTAGATCTCAATGCACCTACAGTTACTTACAAGCAATTTATTCACTGGAGTAAGTACATGCTTAAATGTGTCAACATAAAGTTGGTGAGTTCATAGGTTTATGTAAGTATAAATGTTGGACCGAAATGTTTAAAATGTGTATTGCTTAGTATACAATATCTGAAGGTGTGATTACGATTACACTAAGCTCATGACACCAAGGTTACGACTTGTATGTATGCCAATCTTTTCAGGCACTGTAAGTGCTCATGTGTAATGCTGATTTTTCCTCTGGTCTCCTTGGGGTAGGTATTATTCCGGCTCAGGGGTGGTTTCATTTCCAAAATTCGACATGGTAGAGCCCGTTGGCCATGTTTGGCACCAATCCTGGACGGGGATGTCAATCCCAATAGATCTATTTATAACATTCGCGCTTACACACAATAATTAACAGCTCATGCTACCTAAGCTAATCCGTAATCAATTGAATGAAAGTAAGGTTTTTGCATCCATAAGTGAAAACAAGCATGTATCTTGTAACATTCGAATAGTTTCAGTGTTCTTTTACAATACTATTTAATTTCACTATTTTTTTTTTCTCGTACGCGTTCGCTTTTAATTTTAATCGTTAAGCTAAATCGTGTAGACTGAAAATGATCATACAACGTAAACGGGCACCAAACAATAGTTTACGTCCAAAAAGTGTATTTATATAACATATACGAAGATAATTTATTATTTTAGTATTTTGTATAGATATTTTATAAGATATTTTATTAGATATGTTTCTAGATATTTCTTTAGATATGTTTATCTGAAAATCCTTTAGATATTTTCCTGTAACTATACCCTAGTTATATTAACTAGAGTTTCTTAACCTTAGTTAAGAAGCCCTATATAAGCGTAACTTAGTAAGAAAAACATACAAAAACGCATTCCTATGTGTAAAACACAAAAATCTCCTCTCATTTCTCTCTTCATATATCACGGCTCAAAACATCTCCATATAACCATCCATACTTTGGATTTTTTAGATCAATATACAAGTGTTCTTACTATCTATTTAAGGTGTTCTAGAAGATCGGAGGGTTGATTTCTCGTTCGAAAGATTAAGAAAGTTTGTGCATGGATTCGGGTTTCAAGGATTAAGGGTGTTTTAGTTTTATAATCTCGGGTTTGATTATCCAAAACAAAGGGGGGGGGGGTTAGATAATTTGTTATTCATCATTCATCCTTACTAAGGTTATTTCTAAAATACTTTTTATTACTTTTCATTTCATTTGATTTTTATGTGTTTACATTGTTCTTTATAGCTAAAATCACACATTTAGGGTTTCTTTAAATGGTTTGATTAAAATGTGACGATTAGGAACCACTTGTTATCTCGAAATTTTGAACAAAATATGACCTAATGGAGCTAATATATGTAAGACATAAGATATTAAGGGTTTCTTAATGATTATGTAACCAAAGTGGTAAAAGCTAAAAAGTCCTAAAAACAGGTTTTAAACACATTCTGGAGAAAAAATATCTTTAAGGTGTGCTGTTTGTAATCAAAATTTACATATATGTTTTTGATTTTATTAAATATCTACATGTCACAACGGATCGAGGGGTCCTATAAAGAACTCGAAAAAAAAATATGATATTAACGAAGAAGATAAACTAGTTACAAGTTTTCGACTAGTTAATACTTTTATAAAATAAGTCTTTTTTATAAAAAGTACTACTTACTCACAGAAACTTCTACTTTATAAACATCATAATATGATAAAAACTTTAAAATTACAAAAATGTGCTCGAATAAGTATCACTAATTCGGAGTTTAAAACGGAATAAGTTATGACGATATATACGGTTTAAGATATTAAATTTATATAAATTATTTTCTATTCATGAATAGTAAAAGTACTAATTTCATCAACGATTTTTAAACTTTTTTAAAAATACGATAATTTGATACATCTTTCAAATATGAAAGCGTGAACGAAGGAAACGTACACAACGGGTTTAAAACGAGAAAGTTACACACTATTTTCTAACTTGTGCACTATTTCCGAGGGTTATAGTGTTGGTTCGTTTTTTAATAAAACTTTTGCGAAACTTTATGGAATCATTTAAATAATTTTTATAATTAGTTTAGACTTTATAAATATTCATTTTTACAAAGGCGGATTTTTAAACCACATTTAAACGATTATACGGAGATAAATACATGGATTTATTTATTCAAATACAAATTTGAACAATAATTACAAACGCAAAACTAGATGTGATTTTTAGCTATATAGACATATATATGTGATATAGTTACCAAAGTGCTTTATTACTAGGGAAATTTCATAATGAGGCCTCTTCGAATGGCGTAGATTGACGGAGTTGTTGGATTTACGACTTAAGGTATCCTTGGTCCTCGTACGTCCATGTCATGATAATTTGACCTCTTTAATTATGATAGCCCGAACGATAGTACGATATAACAACTATAAGATTATATTCAATGTTATTAATTAAAGTACTTGGTACTTATACGACCCATATTTACTTAGGTTGCTTTCGGATATTTCCGTGATACATTTTCTGCCATTTACCTGATTATTTCATCACTTCACTTCTAAGGTGAGTTCATAGTCTCGCATTTCAATCTTTTTAATGTTTTATAAATCCGCGAGGGGAATACATGCTTGTTTACAAACTCTTTTACATACTCGTTTATTTATAACAATGTGATTACTTTTCAAAGACTTAGTGAGTTCATAGTCTCGCATTTCAATCTTTTCAATGTTTTATAAACCCGCGAGGGGAATACATGCTCTTTTACAAACTTGTATATTTTACTACAGTACAATTACCTTTCAATACTTTGTGAGTTCATAGCCCCCCTTTTTACCACTTAATTGTTTTACAAACTCTAAGGGGTGAATTACATTGCTTATTTTACTATTGGACACAAGTGTTTTTCTAAGTGTTTTCAATGTGTTTAAACTGTATGCTATCCAGATATTGCCTGAATATTATTTGCCTAAGTGTCACGTATTGCCAATTAAGTCCCCCTGCTATATCATGAACCGTCAATTGTTTATTTGTAGTGAGCATGCGAGTGTTGTGGTAGATCTATCGGGACTGACAATCCCACCTGGAATTTCTGGTCACAAGTTGACCATGGTGCATTTAATCATTGAGTATTCTTTTAGGTTGTTGGCTAGCTACCCAAAATTCCCTGCTTCTCATCTACCTTAACAGGAAGAATTGGATACTAAGATGGAAGAGAGAACTAGAGAAGTTACTCTTTCACAAAGAAGAAAATGTTTTGTTTGTGGCAGTCTAGTCATTTGATTAAAGATTGTGACTATTATGAAAAGAAAATGACAAGAGAGGCTGAATCTAAGAAACAAAGGGTTTTTAATACTAGTAATAGGGTGACAAAACCAGTATGGACTAATGCAAATAAGGTTAATCATGCCAATAAATTTGTTCCTAGACCAGTACAACTTAATGCTGGTAGGCCAAACATTAATTTTGTCAGGCCTAATGTTAATACTGGTAGGACAAATGTTAATCCTGTTAGGCCCAGAGTAAACACTGGTAGTTCTAATGTTAATACTGTTAGATCTAAACAATCAGTACTTACCAAGGACCTCAAATAGTTTTAGGCCTAAAAGACACAGGTGGAATCTATTTAAATCAAAGGAAGCTTTTTTCTAAATCAAATTCTCATCTGTAGAAGACCCTTGCAAAAAATCTTACAGCGCACATGTCTCATTCTATGCTGTAAATGGAATTATGGATCTGTTGTTAAACCTCAGCACCTTAAGACATAACAGCATCCATAATTTCCCTTTTACAGCATTAGAATGAGACATTGTCTCCGTTTATCGTTGTTGTATAAGTTAATTGCCATGGGTCAACATCCCGTCATCCATATCAAAACTATCCCCATCCAAAATCAACCCCAATCCACCCATACAAACCCCCCCAACCCCCCCCCCCCCCCCCCCCCCCCCCCCCCCCCCCCCCCCCCCCCCCCCCCCCCCCACCCCCCCCCCCCCCCCCCCCCCCCCCCCCCCCCCCCCCCCCAACCCCCCCCCCCCCCCCCCCCCATCTCGTTGATCATGATAAATTTGGTGCTAAAACTAGTTAAGGCTTCGGGGTCATGAGCTTAGTGCAATAATACAAAGTGTTGGACATGATAAATGTGTTTCTCTTGTCTACCTTACCTATTTTGGACTATGGAATACGTACATAGTCTGCTATTACTTATTTTGGACTTCGGAATATGTACTTAGTCCACCATTACTTCGATCTTGTGGTCCACTACTAAACATTACTTGATTTCACTATCACTACTTGGATTTCGGAAATAACACTTTGAAATACTATAACGCTACTTTTCTTAAAAGACATTTCTTAAATTATTTCAATACTGCTTTTTACTTAAACCTATGAATTCACCAACTTTATGTTGACCGTTTTTGCATGTTTTCTTAGGTTATTATTTGCTAGTGGAGCATTGGGAGCATTCGAGTCGCGCGGATATATTTTTGAACGCTTAATAATTTGAGTACCATTAAATAATTTGTAAACTCTGATTTTAATATAACGAATGTGAAATTTATTTAAACGTCTCTTTTGAGGTCGTTTTCCGTGACTTGTGTTTTGTGCCCTGAAGTAGCACCCCAATGTTACCATTCCGCTGCGTTGTCCTGATTTTTGGGGGGTGTTACATATCTCACCCCAAGATTTGTAAAGTAATTGTAAACAAGTTAAAGCGGAGCTATAACTCACCTTAAGTAATAGAATAAAGGTATGAATAATCAACAATGAGTGTTGGTACGAATAACTGAAATGCAACCTAATTAAATATAGGTCGGATAAGAATAATGTATTTGAAATAAATACAACAATGTATTTTATAAAGTTAGATCACTACCTAATAGTTTTAGTTTTAGTGTATAAGTCAAAACAATGTTTACGTTACGTTTGTCGGTTAATGTCTAAATATATATACTTGTAAATAGTATATTAGTCCGATAAATAATCATTGTCAGACTAACGCGCTGATCTACTGTTATTTTTATTATTTCTCTATAACGACACTTATATATATGTTCGATTAATTTATAAAGTTGTGAAAAAATGGGGTAATAAGAGAATATTATATAAAGTGATACTGATATTATTTTCTTAAGGTTTTTTATGTCTAACAGACCCGATAAAACACTCGTTAACACACCAATTTTAAATTCTAATCAGCACTTATATTTTGTAAAAAGTGTGTAGAAATTTTTATATAAAAAGTCGTATAGTTTTAATGACGATTATCTCAATTTTAATATACTTTTAGACTCCGAAACTCGCTTACTTAAAAAGTAGAATTAACGCATCATTCGGACAACATTTTAGTTTTTATTTGTGATCCTATGATTCTAGATATATATAAATTGCGGATATGGATAGCTATCCCAGACTCTTAGCCTACGCCTACACAACACCGAAGTTGTAGCGCATTAAATATGTAGGACTAGACCCAGTTGAATGATAGATCGCATACTTAAGCACGTAAACAAGTATAAATTGATAAACTTAATCAACAATCAACGTTAATTAAGCAATCAATATAAATAAACCAAACGTTAAAAATTCATAAACATGGCTGATACCTAAAGGTATCAGCCGATGGTCATTGTAAAAATACACACGGTTTCATATATGAACGATTAAAGAAAAGAAACCTTAACCGAATGCGTATTTGGTTGTGCGAAGATTACAAGAGTTTTCCTATGATCTTGAGGCTCTTTTCTAACCTTCTATGCTCTTTTATTCATCTACTAGTCGACTTAGTGGTTTAGGGCTTCACTTACATACCTAAAACTGAGTTTAAGGTTTTGTATTTATAAAGTCTGGAAATTGATCGATACGCCGTATCTGACGATGTGGGATACAACGTATTGAGGATTTCTTGAAGTAAGGACCACGATTGATATCTTTCAGAATCTTCCAATGTTTGACCTTCGATACGGCGTATTAAGTAATCAGGATACGACGTATTGGGTCTTCAACTCTTCGTGGTTAATTGTGAAATTCAGGCACAGATACACCATATCTTGTTGATGGATACGGCGTATTTGTGTAAAACCAATTGGTTCTTCTTCGTTAACCAAAGTATTATATATGGCGTATCGTTGATGTGGATACGGCGTATTCTTCAAAGTTAGGCAATGGTCATTTAATTCGTCAAAGTCTTGGATAGGTCGTATAGGTCTAGGATAATACGACGTATTGACTATCAGATCAGTAGACTTTCTCAAACTCTTCATTTAAGCTCCAAAATGCGTGTCTTTAAGCATATCTTCACCAATTACTCCATAATTACTGCAAATAACAAC
Organism: Tanacetum coccineum; assembly: GCA_026074375.1. Classification (NCBI taxonomy): domain Eukaryota; kingdom Viridiplantae; phylum Streptophyta; class Magnoliopsida; order Asterales; family Asteraceae; genus Tanacetum; species Tanacetum coccineum. The sequence goes on along the minus strand of BQNB010005317.1, from coordinate 5,431 downwards.
TTTAGGCAATTAAATACCAATTCATGCAATAATCATACGAATATGGGCAAGAAACATGGGATAAAGTAAGATCGAGTCCTAAACTAATTTGTCTAAAATCATGCTTTGAAACCCGAGTTTTGAACTGCGTTGTTCAAAAGCCATAGCTGAAAGCTCATCAAATGTCACATTCATCGTCTCAATGATTTTCTTTGTCCTTCGGTTGTAAACTCTATAAGCGCACGAAGTAGTAGAATATCTAATGAAAAATCCTATATCACCTTTTGCACCAAGTTTCCCAATGTCCTCATGATCATTCTTGGGATAACAGAGAGCCCCGAATACATGGAGAAATAAGATATCTGGTTTTCTATCGTTAATAAGCTCATATGCTGTTTTGTTAAATCGTTAGTGGATGATGGAGCGGTTTGAGTGTAACACGCCTGTAGCAATCACTTCAGCCCATAAGAATAACGGAGCACAAGAGAAAATCAACACTGTTCTAGCAGCCTCTTCTAACGTCCAGTTTCTTCGTTCTACGACTCTATTTTGTTGAGGTGTTCTGACAGAAGATGCTTGGTGAGAGATGCCAACACTATTAAAGTATTCTTTAAGCACTTGATTCTTGAATTATGTGCCATTATCTGTTCTTACAATGATGACTGAAGCTTGCAGTAGAACTGTAATCTTCTTCAGAAAGGTTTTAATCTTCTCTGGTGCTTCATCTTTTGATCTGAGAAAGTGTACCCAAGTATAATGAGAGTAATCATCCACTATCACCAGAACGTACCACTTTCCATTGATACTGTGGACTCTCATCGAACCATATAAATCCATATGGAGAAGGTGTAACCTCTGCTTAGAATTTGGAACAGGTTTGGGTGGGTGAGATGCCTTTTTTCTTTTTCCTTGCTCACATGAGGGACAAAGATATTCTTTATGATATTTGAATTTTGGAAGACTAGTGACGAGATAATTTTTAGCAAGATCATTTATGGTGTCAAAATTAAGGTGGGACAAACGTTGACGCCATAACCAAGACTTGGTAGATATAGCACGAGCCATAAGGCAAATTGGAGATGTAGAGGCAATTTCATGGAGATTGATTGTGTAAAGGTTTGTTGTATGATTTCCATTCAACAAATTGAATCCTTCGAGGTTTCTAACCAACCGAGAACAGGTTGTGCCCTAAGCCTTCAACGAAATAAACCCTGGTTATCAATATATTTCCCCAAAGATCACCATAACCTAGAATTGCAGCAATATGATCATTTCCAACGCGAACTGTTCCCAGAAACATCCAGACGAAATTTATGAGAAGCTTTAGATTTCCTATCATATGCTTTGAGCATCCCGAGTCTACACACCATAAACATATTTGAATGACCCGCTAAAGAAAAAGTAGAATTTGGAAACTGTTTTCTTGTAGGTTTATGAGGGTTAGAAATACATGCATTGTTACCTTTAGAGCTGTCAGACCGACTCTCTGATTTACTGGATTCAATTATTTTTCCTTTAAGGTCAAACATTCTTCCAGTTGGTGACCACCTAAGGCAAGATCTAGGTTTACTAGGCTTAGGCAAAGCAAGTCTTTCTTTAGACCCTATCATCTTAGGTTTCTTAACCTTTGGTTTATGTTTCCTTTTATTTGTAGTGTTTGAAACATTAGCATTAAAGTTGTTCACACGAGAATTCATTTCATTCACATAATTAAGCACACAGACATCATGATTAGAAGTAATTAAACATTGCTTACACATAACACAAACAAATTCAGAATTATCATTCTGAATAGCAAGCTTAATGTTATTACATTCAGATGACATATAGTTCTTATTCTTAGAAAGTAGTAAATTCTTATAGTGTTCTTTGGTTGTACTAAAAACAAATTTATATACTTATAGTATTAATCCTGTGAAAATTTCTTTCCAAAATACTTCTCAAACAAGAGAAATATAAGGTAAAAATCTCACTAAAGAAAACACAATATGTATATTTTTATCCGGGAAGTATTGTACTACTCGGGTCGTGTCCCAACGAAATCGTGAATTGAGAATTGAGAATAATTCGGATTCGAGTTAAAAATGATAAAGGATATTTGAACTTTTGACTACACTACGAATATAATAGAACAATTAAACTATAGAAACAATTAAAGAAACTAAAATCAATTATCTAGCACGAAATTTAAATGCACAAAACGTAAAAACGCGAGCTAAAACTGAAATTTAAAATCTAAGGCACGACTTTTAACAAATTTTATACCTAAAAATCACAAATTTAAAATGAAAATTTTAGGAAAAAGAATTAGAATTTTTAAACTATTTTTGATTTTTTATGAATTTTTAAAGAAAAAGAAATTAACAAAAATAAACTTTTTCTAAAAATTATCACTAAAATTTTACTTTTATTTTTCAAAAATACTAGATTTAAAAAGAAAATTTATGCAAAAAGAATTAGAATTTTTTAACTATTTTTCTATTTTTTATGATTTTTCTAAGAAAAAGTAATTCTCTAAAATCTATTTTAATTCCTAGAAAATACAAATTTAACTGGAAAAATATGGAAAAATGGTTTTAAAATACTAAAAGAGTGCAGAAATCTAATGGAACAAAAAGCCCTAATTTTTAAACTCTAATTGAAACCTAATTTGATTGAGTATCGCTTGGTCCCGGGTTCGAGTCTTGCTCACCCGGGCCAAGTGTCTTTCCCCTTTTTTTTTTTTTCGAAAACTCAAAGGGTAGAAATTGTAATAGAGTAAAGTGAAGGGTAGGCGGGCAAATTTAAGTAAATTTACACTATAGAATAAATGGGTGCCCCTAAACTTTGAGAAAAGAACTAAACAGACCCTACGATACTAGCTTATTTTTGCTTATTGAAAAAGTGAGAATCAGAAAAAACTCAAAACTACAAACTTATTAACTAGCTTATTATCTACAACTTTAATGAAGGCAACTTGAACTTTTAAGAACTTAATAAGCTAAAAACCTAGCTTTTTGCTAACTGTCACAGAAACTAAGTGTTTAGTAAGCTTTTTAGATTTTGGCTTTTTTATTGCTTATTACTAGATGAAAATGGAAACTAAAAGATGTTACTTGTAGCTCAGGATGTGTACTAGAGATATCTATAGAAAAGAAAGCTAAGTTTCAACAAAGATTGCAAGAAAAGTGAAATGAAATAGTGCAAGTTCTTGCTTAAACTGAAATAAGCTTTTTACCAATAAGCTAAACAGCTCAATACTAAACCTTAGGAACTGAATTTCTAGAATTAAGCTAACCTTTATACTATGAACAAGCCTAGATAAAAGGTTTTTAGAGATTACAACTAGAAATGAAATTTCTAAAAGAGAATAAGCTATAACTCTTAAACTGCTACTATACTACCTTTGCAAGAAAAAATAAGCCAGATAGAAAGCTGATAAAAGAAACTTGAGTGCTTATCTATATTAGGATACTAGAGTACTATTGATATGCTAAATTTCTAACTCTAATTACTAATGACTAAAGCTACAAAGTGGATAGAAAATGTAAAGCAACAGCAGTATAAACTGCTGTTTGCTGATGCAATTGACTTTAGGTGAAATGCAGGTCAAATCTCTTCACCTAAAGCTCATATATTCATTCACTAAGCTCATCTAACTATGCTTTATCTAAAATTGAATACTAGAATACCTTGAACCTCTTAAACACTTAAACTATCTACACAAGTAAACTGCCCTGGTGCTAAGTCAAGGTTGTTAAACTCTAAGTTTTTGAATTCAAATATTTAACTCTTAAAACCTGTTTAAATCTTGATGTTAAAACCTAACTCAACTATGTAAAAGGATTTGACACAATGATATTGACTTTAGAAGTCAAATACAGCTTATACCAAACACTACTTAAGCCAAACTGTCCCACACTATTTGAACTTGAAACTGATTTAAAAACTAATTCTGTTAAAACTTTTTAGCTACTCTCACTAAAACTAACCTAAGTAAGCTAGTTGAACTTTAAAAATCCTAGCTTATTAGGAAGATTAAGCTAGTTTCTCTCCTAGGCTGATTACACTAGTATGACAGAATCTAACAACTAAATTTAACCCTAATATTTCTCACTAATACAGCTTAAAAACATTTTAACTTTAAACCATCTAAACAACATAAACATGATTAAGCGTAAGGTGAACAAAGAAATAAGCTACTTGAGTTAAGCTATATTAATGTTAAGATGAAATTTAAAGAAAAATAAACCTGAGTTTTTTGTAGACTCAGACCTAAGCCACTCTAGTAGAGTGAGTGGCTTAAAAAGCTTGAACCTAAGTGGCTCCCTAGCCTCTAAACCAGCTTAATAAGCTAAATGAGCTTATAAGAGCTTATTACCCCTTGTAGCTTCCAAACTTGCTCAATTTGAATCCAAATGAAAACTTTTAAACTAAATGAGCTGAAAACAGTACTTAAAGGCTTTTACAAAGTTTTAAACTGAATTTGAGCTGATTAACAAGAATAAGCTCTAATGAGCTTATTGAGAGCTTATTTAGGTAAAAATTGCTTAAAATGGAAATCAAAGAACACAAGAAGCTTAGAAACTGAATGTTATTACTCAAAACGATGAAGTACAAGCTGAAATCACCAAGGTACAAGTATTAAAGCTGAATTTTAAAAACTTAAAGGAAAATGCTTGAAAATTAAAGAAAAATTACAAAACTGAAAATAAAACTACTCTCCTCTCATTTCTTCTGTTTTTCTCTTCTTTTATAACTGAGAAGCTCCTTTGTTGTATTTCCAGCCTTTGATTACATGTTTGTGCTTCTTTTCTTCAATCATAGCCGTCCCTTTTGCTCGAAATTGGTGGGATTGCCACCATGGCATACTTTATGGGTTCTAGGGATAGTGGAGGGGGGAGATAGGGAAGAACCCTGGGTTTTTTGGTGGGAAAGGTTGGATAAAAGAAGGGAAGTCGACATGTGATTGGTGCTTGGGTTTTTGAGTCTCAAAAGGGCGGGAAAAGGTGTTGGGGAGAGACAGAGTGTGGTTTTGGGAGGTTGGCACAAATGGTCCCTCTAAGACATAACACTTGTTGCATTCATTGTCCTTGTGTTTATAACCTTTTGGGGACTTGGCAAAACAAGTCCCCAAGGGTTATACCACTACTTACACCAAACGTCCTTGGTGGTACAAGTCTTTGGACTTGACAGTTTTTCCCCTTGTAGTATGACTTTCCATAAATGGCAGTTTGGACCCTTCTTTTCTTTTTCTTCTTTTTTCTCTTATAACTATAAGTTTAGGGTTTGGCAATTTTAACCCTTAAACTTATATTTCTTGATTTGTTGACTTTTTGGCTTCGGGGTTGACTTGGGTTAACTTGACTTTTTGACTTGATTGACTTTTCGGCTTCGATTTGGCTTTGTCTTTCACAGTCTTTTCCATTCCGAGTCCGTTTTTGTTGTTTTGGCTTTGTTTTTCGTCCTTTTC
>BQNB010005316.1:0-102769 GCA_026074375.1 Tanacetum coccineum | reverse complement strand
TTTTTTAATTTTAATTTTATTTTTATAATTTTATTTATGTTATACAACTGTGAAACGGAAAGTGCGAAAAAAAAATATCACATGTCAAAAGTATTAAACTGTCAAAAAATACGGAACAGAAACGGATAAAAAACTGTGTTGCATTGTAAACAAGAAGACAAAAAGACCAAAAACTACGAAACATCTGTATTTTTTATAGACCAAGGGTACCAATAATAACAGAAGTTAAAAAAACCATTAAGTAAAATATATAAGAAAAAAAAATGATGTTTGAAAGTTTGGTTGAGTGGAAGGGAGGTTAGGAAAAAGTGTTTGCTTGTGAAGTGGTGATTGGTACCTAAGACCTACTCAACACTTTCTAGAGAATTTGGCTTGCGTGCTCCCCATTATATTCGGTTTTATTTCCTTTTATTAACACCTGGACATACTTTAAACTCAATAAACATAATCTTATGGTTATGCACAAATGGTAAGTCTTACATGACAAAACAAGTAAATATAATGATGAGCTAACATCATGTCTCAAATATGGGTTAGCATTTATTAATATGGATCTGCTGACAAAACACCCAACTTTGTAAAACAAATATCATAGTACGAGAAAACATAGGAAATGTTGAGTAATTATGTTTGACCTTAATATCGGTTTTATTTCCTTTATAGTCTTTTCACACTCAGGTCGGTTAACGTTTTGATTGAGTAGTCGGGGTTTTACCGTGAGTCAAGTTGGTTTGAAAACCGCCTCGTGCAAAGTGACAAAACACGAGAAAACATGCATTGAAAATCAACACGTGTTTATTTCTTTCGCGTTTGGTACCTTTTGTTTCCTTGCACCTGAGGCGGTAGAGCTACTCAACAGAGTCCAATGAGTTATGAACAGTAATGTTATAACACATAGATCCATAAATGTGGTTTTTCAAAGGATTAGCTTTGCAATATAAAAAGAGCTAGCAAACGTAGCTTGTTGCTCGTTTACCTTTCATCGCTATATAAATAATAAGTTAATATAATTATTATTAAAAAAAGTCTTGAACATATGATTGAAATGCTTTTTTTTTGTTATATACGAAAATAGCATGTTGAGGAAGAAAGAGGGAAAGAAGAAAGAGATATGGGTGTAGAGAAGGTTGTGGAGACAAAGTGAAGGGTGGGTCACATGGGTCATGCCAAAGAAATAAAAGGAAGAATAATGGATGGACAACTAAGGGCCATAAGTTTGATGAGACCACAAACACAACACAAGTGGTACATATATTTAAGAGGTCCAGATGTGGATGTTTAGGATGGTATCGATATAATCAAGTAGGTTACGAGTTTTTCGCTATTAAATATGAGTTTCTAAACGGGTAATCACCCACCCAAAAGTGTAAGTATGGCCTCATGCTCTCAAGTCGTGTTTACAAATACTATGTCCGTCTTTAAATTATTGTCAGGACTCAAAAATCACACAGTTTAATAAAAATAGAACAACTACACTTTTTATCTAAACATACAAAATATTCCTCCACTAAAATTTCATTTTGTTGGTTAAGATGAAAAATGAACAATTATTTTATGATATCTCAAAAAGAAAATATGAACCATAAGGTGAAACTATTTTTGTTGTCCCTCTAATGCTGGTAGGCCTAAAGAGAATAATATTAAAAACTCAACTGTTCTATTAGTCCAAATAAAAGAACGGTACCCAAATGGGTGTTAGAAGTGTAAAGTGTTTAACTGTTTAAGTACCATATGGATAGACAGACAAAATTACGTTCTGCATATAGAAAAAAGAAATAAAATGTCATTTTTATCTTAGATTATCGATCTTAAGTGGCATTACTGGTTTGTGCTTGATAAATCATGAAAAATTTAGATTATTTTGATGAAGCAAACGTGTTGGACTTTGATATTATTTGTGCCATTTTTAGAAACCAAAGGCGTTTAAGAGAGGTTGCATAAATTTATTAGGTTCATCGAAGTGTTAGCCGGTTAAGTATCTTTCTGTGTAGGTCAGGGCATGGGTATGAAAGAAGTTGTCATTTGTGTAGGTCATCCCTGATAAGATAACTTCTTAATTTCGTGTAAAAAGCTACATTTTCTTTGAAGTAATCCATGTTAGTCATCACAAAATGTGGGGATAATTGATGTTATTTATTCATTTTATTGTCTTATGAACTAATAACTTGTAAATCGTATATGGTTACCTCCATTGTATTTGACTATATGCATCTTTTTCTTGGCCTAAGATGGTGATGGTCTCAACCACAACAATCCTTCCATACTCATTTACGACTGCATATTCTTTCTCCACCATAACATCAATTTTCAAAAGCTACTAAACTGTCTTTTGTGTGACCACATGTTTTAAAAGATTAAAAACGAAAATTTAAAGCCATATATTCAAGTTAACTTGTAGAAAAACACATGCGGCAATCCGTATACAAAAGGGAACCCATCTAAGACAAAAACAAGTTAACGCATTTCGTCCATAATATTTTCTAACTCAAATGATTTGATAGTACGATGTCGATCGCATGATGACAATTATACACAATCAGTAGTTATAAAAGAAAACGTACATATTATATTTATAAGTTGGTTACATACTCGGCTGATAAGAATCAAAAATACGAAATTCTATTTATAAATTGGCTTACATGAGATTAGAGAACAAGAAGTGGACGTGCCGGAGTGGTTATCGGGCATGACTAGAAATCATGTGGGCTCTGCCCGCGCAAGTTCGAATCCTGCCGTCCACGTTTTTTTATGTTTTATCTTTTTTTAGCAGTTAAAAAAAAAAAATTATAAAAAAAAAACGCTAGAAGGAGGGCTTGAACCTCCGACCTTGTGGTTAACAGCCACACGCTCTAACCAACTGAGCTATTCCAGCTTATGTGTTAATATTCGTTAATAACAGATATATTTCTGTTTCTTTTCTGGTTATATAAAAGAAAAGTATATACATGCATGATTTAGGACACGACACAATCTCCCCTGATGCATCACATAAACTTTTGTAAGCAACCTTTAATAACATGAGCTTGATTTTGGGTTGCCTCAACAAATAAAACAATGTTATATGCGAAAAACAAATTCGTAACCTTTGGACCACCACGATTACAACATATTGGCTTCCAATGACCACCGTTTACCACCACTTCAATTAAGTGATTCAATTGTTCCATTACTTCCATACACATGACAAAGAGGTAAGGTGATAAGGGGTCGCCTTGAAGTATTCCTCTTGATGGACGAAATTCCTCGGTAGGCTCATCATTCCACAAAATTATCATTATTGAAGGCATTGTGACACACACCATGATAATTTCAAGTAATAAGGGTGGAATTTTCCTTTCTACTATAGCGTCACGAATAAAATCACATCGAAGGCGGCCATATGCTTTAGCTAAATAGATTTTGATTGCTGTATACCCTTTGTGCCCTTGTTTCTTTCTCATCGAAAGCACTTCCTGAACAATAACAATTTTATTAACGGTGATTTGACGCCTGGGCACAAAAGCTCATGAGTCGGAGATATGGTAAATGGTAGAATCTTTTTGTGCCTGTTAACAATAGCTTTTGTAACCGTTTTATACAAAATGTTTCAAAGGCTTATTGGTCCAAACTGTACTGTGACATTAAGTCAGGGTTATCAACTTTTGGGATAAGAACTAAAAATCGTTTTATTTAACCCATTGGGGATTTCTTGACCACGTATAATCTTTAAGGCAACTTCACAAAAAACTTTCTTGAATAATACCACCTTGGCGTCGTTGACTGTGAAAGGCCTTGTGAGCTTCTCGATATCACACATTCATATTGGAGGGAAGTAATTGGGTGGCTAATTCTGTATTATGATTGGTTAACGAGACGATCAAGTTCTTCAATCCATCTTGGTCGAAAATCCACTCGTCGGTATCATTGTTCAACGCCTAAGTTCTATTAAGGGCCCGTTTGGTATGTATACGGTTTTAGAATCAGATTTGGATTTGGTATAAGATTTGGATTTGATATAGGTTTGAGATAATGATTGGATAGATAAATTAATATATAAAAAAATTATTATTTTATAAATGAATATTGTAATAAAATACATTATTGTATATAGTAAATGTAGAGAGAAATATTTAAATTTATTGGAGAGAGCCCACTTGAAGTACATGAATCAAGCAAAGGTTGGGCACTTGATCGGGTATCACTTTTCAAATCCTACATCCATTCTTTATGTTTAAAGAAACAACCAAACTATTGTTTTAAGTCTTGTCAACTCAAAACCCAAACCAAAGGTGGATAACAAACATCCCTTAAATTTCCGACGAATGATCGTTGAAGTATGTAAATAAGTAGTGTTACGGTCCCCATCTCGCAAAGCTTCCATTCGAGGATTGTATGTGAAGTATAAACTGATTTTAGACAGAAAAGAATGAGTGCAAAATGTGAGAAAATCAGTGGGGAACAGTCTGCTATTTATAGGCAGATTTGGGAGCGTTTTGAACTGACAGACCCCCTTAGCTCCTAAGCTGGCCCCCTTATCACTAAGGGGGCCGCCCTTATATTTAAGGGGGCCGCCCAGGCCTGGACGCTCTCTTTTTTGTCTTTTCCAGGGGAGGTGTTTTCTGAAACTTTTCTAACCGTTTTTAGGTAGAAAATTTGAATTCAAAATATTTATTTTGAATAAAACATTTCTTTTAAATGTAATAAATGTTTTGTAAAAGTTATAAAAATGTTTGTAACATTTTATAAAAAAATGTGAGGTTGAATAAAATTTCCTTTGATCATAAAATGCATTAAACATTTATTTATTCATACCTTTAAGTCATTAAATTTTCGAAATGAAAATTTACTACTAATTACTTGTTTACGTTTAATTTTACATTGAGCGTTTTTACATTTTGTGATTATCAAAACGTAGAGAGGTTGAAAACTATTAATAACGTTTTTAGGCATTATTTCTATCAACAATCTTCCCCTTTTTGATGATTACAAAATCTAAACTCATTAAATGTAAAATTATTTTTAAGCAAGTATTTAGTGAGTTTTATTTCCACTTCTCCCCCTTTTTGTAGAATAAAAAAGGCTTCGTTGATGATTACGCATAAAATCGACAGAATAAACGCTCCCCCTTGATGTGTGCTCTCCCTTGTTCGAGGGCACCAAGGAATCGAGCTATGACGACTTTGCTACAAAAACGAGTTAGAGGAACAAAAACAGTGTTTCTAACATATAACAATGTAAAAAAATATTTAAATGTGGTGACAATAGATTTTAGCCAACCATCACAAACATCAATCCATTAAGCTCAACTATATATGCATATAGGAGATAACTAACTAATTTGCCAATTGCATATTTAAATATTAGAATAAAAGTTCATTTCATTCATTCAATCTTAAAAATTGTGTAAAAAAAACAATCATACAACTAGCATGCATTAAAAGAAAATATTATGCTTAAGGCATAATACATTACAAATAAATAAAAACTACAAAGGTCCTAATTTTTTTAGAATGTCATAGGACTTGCTTGCAAAAGGTTTGGTTAAAAATTATTTGAGACATTAGTGACTAAACATAGAGCATGTTTAGTTTGGAGAGATTTATGGTGTTGGTGGTGAATTTAGTGGTGTTGGTTGGGAAAGCATGTGTTGGATATATGAGAACATATATTAAAGTTCTTTACTTAAGCCAAAGATGAGTCTACGGTTGTGGATACAACACAAGCATGTTGCCCCATGTGCTTCAAGTAGATTCCATGAAATAGGATGACCAAAGATAGGTGGTGAGGGTATTAAAGGTGATGGAGTATTGAATTGGATGTCAAGTGGTGTTATTGGTGAGATGGTGAGAGTGATGTCCATTGATCCACTTTCTTGAGTTGGAGGTGGTGGAGGTACTCTTGGAAGAGGAGACATTGGTGAGTTCAAGTAGCCATTGGTTGATGGTGATGTGGATGAAGTTGGTGATTTGAGTTTGGAATCAATAAAGGATGAAGAAGTGGCCACAGTGGATGTAGTTTTTAAGGGTGCATTTGGGGCACTTGGTGATGAGACTTGATAATTTGGAAAAGGAGTTTTGGTGTTCTCATGAGTGAGTTCAATGAATAATTGTTTTGATAGAATTATGTTAATTTTTGGTCTTTTGGAATGTTTGGAAATAGAAGCTTTGGTGGATGTCATGAAGGTTTATGGTGGTTGATAATGGATGAAAAAGACGATGAAGTGATACTAAACATTTGAAGGGAATTTATTAGAAGAAAATAGTTTGGAAATGGAATGAATTTGAATTAGTTCAAGAGTTTTCAAAATGTGTTCGAGTTTTCTGGGTAAGGATAACTGAGGCTAGGTAAAAGGGAGTCAAAAAGCAGAAAGAAACAGTAAAACCCGTGATCTGGATGGCCGCCCCCCTTATCTATGGTGCCGCCACTTTATTGATAAGGGGGCCGCTCCTATGAGCTAAGGGAGCCGCCCATCTGATACTTTTTAGACGACCCAAAATTTGATTTTTGCTAAAATTTTGTGAGAAAAGTTTTGTTTTGGTGATTAATTTGCAGCAAGTCCTATGTGAACATATATATACATGAAACAAATATATCATATATGCATGCAACTAGTATTGATATATGAGACAAAGATAAATATAAAAAGCATACTAATAACACATAATGATTAGAGGTTCTAAGCAAGCTAAACAAGTTTACATACTTCCGACTAAGTCAGGTTGTCATCACACAAGTAATTAAACATAAACATATGTTCACACAAAGTCCTAAACAAATTATTCTATCGAGCTAATCATCATTCAATATCTTCATTTCTTTTTCTTTCCAAAACTCCTCGCAATGCCTTACCAAATTATTTAAATCCACCTCTAACTTCTTCATGGATCCATTGTGTTTGATTGAGCAAGGTAGTTTGTCGGTCGAAGAGAAGATCATCATCTTGTTTGGAGGAAATGGGAATGTCGTATCTTTGGTAATTGAGTGGACGAAAGGAGTTGAGGTAGGTAGAATGGGATGGAGTAATTGCACGAGAAGTACCTTCATCTTCATCATGATAAGAAGAGGATCCAAGTTGATGACCGGATGATGATGAGATGGAGTGACGGGCCTTAGGCATTCCACGATCACTTCGGGACTTTTGAGTTTGTTTTAGAGCGAGTGGACGTATGACTCGATCAACGACATTGTAAATGCCATTTTCAAGATGATGATAATGTTCCATGACATATCGAAAGAGACGTGTAGAGAACATACCATAAGGAAGATTGGCATTTGGAGTAGCCCGAGCACATTCAATTCGTTTGACAAAGAAATAAGCAAGATTATATTGTTTTTTGGCAACAATACAATACAACATGTGAGCGAGACTAGCCGGAATATGGTCCAGGTGGCCTCCTAGTTTGAACACATTCTCACGAATGAGTTCTTCCCAACGCTTCATGTCTTGTCTTAATTCTTTGGTAAGAATTTGATTGGGTGTTAGAATGACATTTTTGCTTTTGATGGTACGATTAGACTCGACACATTCCAATTGAAGAGATCGACGAATATCGTCAGGAGTAGGAAGATTGGTATGATATGGTCCTTCAGTCTCTTAGGAGTATGCAAGAGATGCAAGATCCCATTCGTTTGTGAAGACGGCTTGACCATTATATGGAATTCTGAGAATTTGACCGAATTGTGCGAGTGAGAGAGTGATGGATTCATGTTGAATCATGAATGAGATTAAAAGATAACCGCACTCATCGGTTTGGACTTTGACTTGACTATAAAAGTCTAGAATGAATTGAGGAACGAGTGGCTCATTGATCTCGAAAAGACAATTGAAGCGAACATTGGTGAACAATCGCTCAATGCCGTTGGATTTGTAATAGAGCTGATCCACGACTCGACCCTCGTGAATGCAACGGTTTTTGATGGGTTTATAGAATTGAGTAAGGACGGGAGAGAAACCGGGTATTTCAGATACTTAAGGGATATATGATTTGGTATGGGAGGTATCACCAATAATTGCTTGAGGCATGTTTATCACTTAAACAAGACAACAACAAAATAGAATATTACTACAAAAGAGATGTATATAAAAAATGACGTTTTTTAAAACAACATATGTGAAACAAAGATTACTTCGACTCTAAAAATAAAAACCTAAAAAGTAATCAAAACGTTCCCTAGTTTAATTTTGACTCAATCTAGAGTATCGAAAAATATATATTGAACTATATATTTCGACACCTAGTGTAATCTCGTCAAGTATTTCGATTTAATAAGTAGAGAGGATTATTTCGATCTTATATTAAAATTCTAGGAAATGATTCAAACGCTCCTTTATTAACGAAAGGCTTGACTAAGAATGTCGAAAAATATACATTAAGTTGTATATTTCGCCGACCAATATGAGTTCATTACATGTGACTTAACAAAAATGAAATAAAGTTTAGTTTGACTCAAGACTACAATTTAAAACGTTAAACCAAACGCCCCCTTATTTTAGGAATTTTCTTTAATACATCAATATATATATATGAATTATATATCTTGATGACTAATACAAGTTTGTTATGTGTCTATACACGTGAGAAAAATGTAGTGATGGTCATTTCGACTCTAGACCATGATCCTAGGAAATGATCCAAACACCCCTTTTCTTTTTGAAAACCTTGACCAATGATGTCAAAAAATATACATTGAGATATGTATTTTTCGATAATCAATATATGATCATTTTAACGTGTTTTTGGCGTGAATCAACAATGTATAAGTTTTTGTTTTGAAATTAAAAAAAACGAATATGTAAATACATTTTTATAAAATTTTCGACCCAAAATTAGTGATTCAATCCTATTGGGAATTTCGAATTCCTATTACTACGGGAATCATTATAGTTATGAATTACCTAGACCTAATCACAAGAATATAAAAGACACAAAAATTATGAAAAATACTCAATTTTGATTAAGAACAAAATTGTATGAAATCGAAAGAGAAGAGTATAGAAAATCTTACAACAGATGTTGTTTATCACGTTGTTGGTGTTTGCCTCTTGCGAAATTAGATTGATTTTGAGTTTGGAGGTTGGATTTTGAAGTTTTGGTATGTGTGTGTTCGTCATAGGCAGCAACAAGGGAAGAGGAAAAGTGAAATGGAGTGTTTGGTAATATATATTTCAAAAGAAATGGGTGTTTGGCGAAATTAAGTGGTCGGCCCCCTTAGTGATAATGGGGCCGCCCCTTTTAACATGGCCGATCCCCTTAGTGCTAAGGGGGCCGCCTATCTGACGACCAAGTTTTTCTTGGATTTTTTTATTTTGACTAGTTTTATCAATATACAATTATTAAAATACGTCGAGAGCTACTAATAATATTATTTTAGATAACTTAGTTCTCGAAAAGTGACGTCGAAGATAAAAAGAAAATACTTGACACATTTAATTAACTTTTCGTTTAATTAAATGGACTTAAATAATTTCCGATGAAATAATTAAGTTGTTAAGATTTTTTAGATCGATAAGAGGTTTAGAGATGATTGACGAAATTTGATTGACATTTAAATTAGCCTTTCGCTAATTAAAAATGCTTTGATTATTTTAGATGAGATAATCAAGTTGTCAAGCCGAGAGAAGATTTGACGAAGATTTAGTGACGTTTTCAATAAAATTCTTGTTAATTGAATAGATTAATTACTTCGGATGAAATAATTAATTGTCACGATTTATAGTGTTTGCGAGGCGAGAGAGATGATTAATACGTGACGATAAAATAACAGATGGGAGTCAAGACGATTCCGATAAACGTAGTTCATTGTAAACATGTAGTCGAGGCGGATGTCGTAGTCAAAGGGAGTTTGTTTCATCCATAGTGTTTTGATGTCATGCCTTTCCGGCGCTTGGGGATGGTGTAAAACTAATCCTACTTCTATGTTAATTATTACTCACTAACTCACTTTTCTTCATCTACGTGAGTTCACTACATGTGGACATAGAAGATTTCCATTTTATAGTGGTACATAGAGAATCCTAATTCAACTACGTGAGAGAAAAGTTCATCATGAACAATTTTGAGGTTTTCACTTAATTCTAGATAACCAACAAATGGCATTTCTAGTGGCTACACTATTTTCTTAAGCTTAATTTATATTCTATTAACTATAACCCTTTTGTTTAGCAAATACTACTCATAGCATAAAATCACATAATCATTTAACACTTTGCACATAATCTATATTCTAAGTAATTGGGAAAGAAGACATACCTTTGTCTACAACGTGTTTTCTGCAACATCTTCAAGTGAAAAAGCTTTGAAGGTGAAATCTTTTGGTAATCCCGTTATAGAATTTGAGAATATATGATCTTCAATTCACTCGTCGGATTCCAAAGAATGTTCATAAATAACTCAACCTAAATGTTGTAAAGACTCAACCATTTGGTCCCCAATGTCTCATGGGTCCAAAATTGTCAGTCCCGAACATATTTTGCATAGGTTGCATTTGATTTGGATACATATAGGGTGGACACATTCCCCATGGAGTAAAGCTTTGTTGTTGTGAATAATTCCACATTGAATGATTGGTGTTAGGATAATTTTGTCTACCTTGATCTCTCCTAGGTTTTGATGTTTTAGACCGAGGGTAAGAATTATTAGTTCTTTTTGGAGGAGGAGTTTTATATCTCATTTTGGGTTTAGTAAATCCGACTTCGAGTTTTAAAGAAGGTTTATAAAAACGATTTACTTCTTCGTCGATAGCAATGGGAATTTTAGTATTGTTTATAAGCATAAATTTTGGTCTTGGGCTTGAATTTAATTCTACTAATTTTTATTTAGACTCAACCTCTTGTGACTTTACAAAATTTACTTGTTTAGTCTCACTAGTTGATCCTTTGGTAAAATTAAATCCTAGACCGGATTTATCTCCGGATGGTTTTTGAAGAGTTAATATTTTCTTAAGTGAGTGACTACTATTATTAAACTGATTAAGCTTAGAAATTTCTTTCTTAAGTATTTCATTTTTAAATCTAAGGTCTTGACATATTTTACATTCTTCATTAGCTTCTTTACCTTTTTCTAATTTATATAGTTTATTTTTTAGTTCGAGTACTTCATTTTCTAGCCGAATTTTAATTTGTTTTAGTGATTTATTTTTAGCCATGACTTTTAGACCTACTTTGCATAATCGATTATATTCACTATCTAAGTCTTTTTCATCTAACGATGATAAGTCATCACAAAAAAAATCGGTTTCAGAAAGTACCTCATTAGATGCTTTAGCCATAAGAAATTTTTCGTCCTTAGTCTTTTCTTTTTCATCTTCATCGCTATCACTCCATGTTCCTCCAACAAAGGCTCTTTGATTATAGTTTCTTGATAGTTTTGGGCATTCTCCGATGAGATGATTTGGATCTGTAGGTCCTTATAAACAGGATCTAAATGAGCCTTACACGACTTATAGTCCTTTAGATAAATCCAAAGAAACTATGAGAGACGATAACAGTGAATATAAATATTGACGCGGAATATCAATATCTATACCAAGATGAACACAAGAACGATATACTAAACTTGCTATTACTATTACTATTTGATTGTGAATGCTCAATCAACTCATATATATTTACAATACTATTCTACGTTCCTTTTATAAGTTTAAGGAACCCTAAACGCGTTAAGAGATAATGCTTATCTCTTCCTAGAATAACGCTAAGAGATAACTATTACTATAATTACAACCAGACTTAACTATTTGACAAAGCAGTATTAACTTTAATACTGCCAGACCTAAGTTAGTGCTGGCAGACTTAACTTGCTCTACCAGACTTAACTTCTATACTAACAGTACTAACTATTACTCGATCAGTACTAACTTGAACTAACAGACTTAACTTTAATACTAACAGTATTAAGTCCGTTTACAATATTTTCTAACACTATAAACTTGATTAGGTTTTGTGATGTCAATAAATCTCAGAGGTTATGTCACGTATATGAAGGATATTGATTTCACACACACTTATAAACTTAGAGAGAGATAGCTAAAGAGAGAGTAGATGGGAGAATGCACAAAAAACACACATTTGAAATGAGAGAAATGCATTCAACCAACACCCTCTCTAAGTGTGGAGAGGGTTTATATAGTTACAAGATATGGACCAGACCGGGCTTTCCTTGGACTTTCTATAAGCTGGCCCGGTTAGCTTACTAATTATTACATAATATTGTCTGACTATTACAAAGGCTCGTGAGATCGATAATGGTCATCACTTCACTAAAAACTGAATTCCTAACAATCTCCCCCTAAGGGACGATCGTTGAGATCTCATAAATGATCAACACTTTCTGTGTTCATAACAATCTCCCCTTAAGGGGTGATCATAAAGATCCTCCTTGTGACCTTAATCATTAATCGTTAAAGCTTCTTGTCTTGATCTTGAGTCCTTTTTGTGTAATAGTTGATCTTTTGTCTTGCTTCTTTGCGTAGTGATCATTGACTTTAGGCTTAAGCTTGTTCCTTTATCTTGACTTGTATGTGAATATGTGATCTTGAGCACCTTAAGATCATCAACCAAGCATAATCTCTTTTCGCCATCTTGTAAACTTTGCCATCTTGTGAACTCGTGACTTTTGGACTGACATGCTCATACCTTTCTTGATTTGATATCTTGAAATCTTTAATGATGCATCTTTCTTGATGTTCTTTAACTTTAACACTTCATCATTTTAAGAAAAATGTTCGTTATCAGAGTGACGGAAACTTCTTTGAAATTCTTTGATTTTAATACTTCGTCACTGCAAGAAAGACGTATGGTATCAGAGTAACGGAAGTCTTGAAACATGTACTTGAGCTTTCATGATGTCTTTATGTTTTTCGGTCGAGTATGAGCATGTGGCTATGAATTTGTGAGTCAGCTGGAACCAGGTACCTCCATGACCATCTTTAAGTATCCTGCATTAAAACAGTTAGCAATAAAGTGGGGGGGGGACGAATATGGCTTTGTCATTCGCCCGTACTTGGTTGGAGTAACCTTCGAATCCCTGAGGATCGACCTATGATCAGGTAGTATCAATTTAAGAATAATCTACTTGACATGATTTCTAGCTGAAGTATCGAATATTTCTAACACATATGTATTAGATTCATCAAACTCAGCATGTTCTCATTACCAGAACGTCTCAAAGCAGACAACAGGATAAGAGTGAACCAGTGAGTTACTGTCTCACTGATTGAATAGAAAATTTGATTTGAAAATTAATCTACGTGTCACTTGCTAAAGTGGTTTTGTGACACATCAAGAGTTTTAAGCAATTCAAAATTCATTAATCGTCAATCCATAACCTGGAACAAGTTTGATTCATATAGAATCGCACCATTGTTGCTTTCTAGTTGTCACAAGTTTGATTCATAAGAATCGCACAAGTCACCTACCATGAGCTTGTTAGATGTTGGCTCAAGTAGGATTTCCATCTTCACTGTGAATACTTAAGTATCACTCGGATGTTCTGGCAAAATCACAAGGATAATATGTAGGACTCTTTATATATTTCTCGTTATTCACATTGTGTGAAATAACAAGCATAATCTTTGACAAGTGTCCTAATGAGATTTATGGATGATCTCTTGGCTCTAGACTCAATACGAACTTTGGTTTTAGTGATCAGAGGCTGGAGCTGACTTCCACCTTTTCAATATCAACTAACTCGGAGTGAGAAAGTTGATAGAAATGCGTGTAATCTCTGTGAGAAATGAAACATAAATCTTTTAAGAGATTTTGAGTGGCTAGGGAGGGTTGTGCATTGCATCACTGGGTCCATGATGTCAGTCTTCAATGTCAGCAATCATCTTTGTGATTCTTGATAGCAGATGTATTGACCCGGTTTCTGTCTAAGTGTTAGGAGGGCTTCATTCTTTTCACCCTTTATCTTAACTTTTCTTTTTAATTCTTCAATCCCTTTAGCACTTACCGAGACTTCATAACTAGTACCTTGTTGGGTTTGTTCCAGTACTAGCTCTATCTCAGTCGGCACTTTTCCCTTATTCTTACTTTTACTCATTTTTTCATACCTAAGGACTACTACTATCTATTGGAATATCCCTGGGTAGATCCCTTTGGTTTTGGCTGGATCATAGGAATGGATACCTAAACTTAACCACCTTATAACTCCAATATAGTAATTTAAATGGTCGGTCTTTGGTACTTCCACATTTCTGCCAATCATGTAACCATTTGCTCCCCCTTCTTATGTGCATCGATTAATCGAAAGAGTTTAGCACATATATGGGTTAGCGAACACTTGAGATCTTAAAAAATCACATTATTAGCCATATATTTTAATCACATTTTCTCCCCTTATCAAAAATGTCAAGTCTATTGATATTTTGGATATCAAAAGATTAAAATTAATGCTCACGAGGAGAGAAATGTTCCAATTATTCACAAGCCATTTAAGGAACATTTTAATGCTCCCCCTTAATATTTAAGAATATATAAGATAGTGCTGAGTACGATAATTTTGAAAGATTTTCAATTTACTAAGAAATTCTTGAAAAATTAGTACTCAAGCACTACTTATATTCACTATTTTCAAGTCTACACTATATATATATATATTCACAACACTATGTATGAGACATGACCTGAATATGTTCAAACTGAAAATGACAAAGTCATTCTATCCACGACAGCAATCTGTAGTCCGTCTCGATAATCTCCTTTTGGAAGTTGTCTTAGCTTCCCCCCGAACCAGCAATCCTTTCTTGAGTAGATTCAAAGATTTCTTGTAGGCCGCATTAAGATGTCTTGATGTAAAAAGCCCTCTAAAGTACACAATTAATTCGAAATCGTAACACTAAAGTCAATTAAGTCTTGTATGTCCGTATTTCTCCTTACACGATAGTGATGATATAAATTGAAACACCAAAGTCAACTAAGTCCTGGATGTCACAATTATTCCCTCTATGTAGTCGAAATGAAAACACCTAAGTCAACCAAGTCCTAAATGTACTCATTTTGTTCTACAAAATACTGACTAAATTAAGGAATCATCATACTTATCAAACCTATGTGAACCTCTTTTGTCAACTAATTCTACTCTTTTTAAATAAGCTTAGTGATTAACTGATTGGGTAAAAAATTAATTGAATCCGAAAGAACTCTTCTCACATTTTAAATAATTATTCTCCCAACACTTCCCCCTAGGAACTCAAATGATGCATACTAAAAAATAACAAGATATCTCTTCCCCTATGTGGATGAAATAGTACACCCGAAAGTAACAAGTTAAAATACTAATTTTCTCTGCGGTTATGACATTTGTCTTCCTGGAATAACTTAAAATGAGAATAGGGTATGAATTCTCTCACGTGTACTCATTATCTTTCTTGTATATCTATTCCTTCCCCCTTGCTGGTTTCAATACCTCGGAATCGGCAAAACCTAGTACGCACATACACTTGAGATCGTGTTCGAAGAATTGATAATCTTAAATCTATTATGTGAGAATCAACTGAGTCTTAAATAGCAAATAAGTCCCTAAAGTTTGAAATAAATGAAATCTAAAGCTCTTATAGTTAATATAAATTAAATCCCCTTAAAAATGTGATCCGTCGTTATCAAAAACTTTATCCGTTTATTCCGTGACTTATTTTGAAAGACCGTTTTAAAAGATTATTGGATGACATATTCTCCCCCTCAAATGATGACCCGTTTTCTATTTAAAGAGTTGTTGTCATTGTTTGAGTGGTCAAATTGTCTTTGAAAATCTTTTTGTGATTACTGAAAACACTGATTCATTATGAAGATAACTTTTTTACCAATAACAATAAGATTTCTCTTATTTTGACAAAGAAATGCACTTACACGTACATTAATTTGTATATAGAAAGCACGGGTTGTGTTGCAAAGTAAACACAAGCGTTTGCATGGTCATAAAGTAGACCATGCCTAAGAATAAATTCCCGTTGAGAGGTCAAGTTT
The DNA here is from genome assembly GCA_026074375.1 of Tanacetum coccineum. NCBI lineage: Eukaryota > Viridiplantae > Streptophyta > Magnoliopsida > Asterales > Asteraceae > Tanacetum > Tanacetum coccineum. Next base: position 86,826 of record BQNB010005316.1, on the reverse strand, counting down.
TCTTTTTAAAATATTTGCCTTTAAGATGATGACCGGGTTGCTATCTAAAATAATAGCAAGCCATTTTTGGCATGTTTTGAAAGCTTTTAAAACTTCTGCTCGAACTTTATTTACAGCCTCGTATCATTATTAAATGACATTTCTAAGGCCGTAAATATTATCGATTTTCAAAGACATGTCGGAGATACATATTTTTATATTTTTTCTAATTTTTTAATTTTTTATGGTTTTTAATATGTATACATATGATACAGGATATTTGAATAGGTACCACCACTATTCTTCAGCTTCATCTGCCAATTGTTTTAGAGTTTCCGGCGTAAAACTTTGCATTCCCAGCTTGTTGATAAGAAATTCAATTCTTTCTTTGCATAGGTCTTTAGTGAAGATGCCCGCTAGTTGATACTCTATGTTGACAAAGTAAAGCTCTACTACTCCATTCTTAACTTGCTCTTTTATGAAGTGGAATCTGATGTCTATATGCTTTGATCGAGAATGTTGAACGTTGTTGTAGCATAAGGCAATAGAACTTTTGTTATCATAGTACATTGGAATTTTATTGAATCCAAGGCCATAGTCGGTAAGCTGTGATCTCATCCAAAGGATTTGAGCACAACAGCAAGACATAGCAATTTATTCAGCTTCTGTACTGGATATCGCATCGCTTTTCTGCCTTTTTGATGACCAGCTAACAAGTCTGTCTCCTAATAATTGCATACTTCTAGATGTACTTCGTCTAGTATCTTGGCAACTCGCATGATCAGCGTCTGTATAAGCTTTTAGAGCAATAGAAGAATCCTTTGGATACTAGAGTCCCTGATTTATGGTACCTCTTAGGTATTTAAAGATTCTTTTTACAGCATGTAGGTGCTTTTCGGTAGGCTTTACCTGATACCGGGCACATATGCATACAACAAATGTTAGGTCCGGTCTACTGGCTCTAAGATACATAAGGGTGCTAATCATTCCATGATAGTGTGTAGGATCTACGGCTTTCCCTTGTGTATCTTCATCTAGTTTGGATTTCTCCACCCTGGGTGTATCCACGGGGTCACTAGATTCCATACCGTATTTTTTCAAAGATTCGAGAGCATATTTCGACTCATTTATAAAGATGCCTCTGGGACTTTGTAAAATCTGTAGTCCTAAGAAAAATGATATTTTGCCCATCATCAACATCTTAAACTGAGAACACATTATTTTGGAAAATTGGTCATATAATTCAGGTGTAGTAGACGCAAAGATTATATCATCAACGTAGATTTGTACCAGGAGAATATCTTTGCCTTGTCTTCTTATGAATAATGTAGGATCCACGATTCCTTTAGAGAATTCCTGAGAAAGTAAAAACTTCGACAACAGATCGTACCACGCGCGAGGAGCTTGTTTCAACCCATAAAGATCTTTCTTAAGCTTATACACATGATTCGGATTGTCTTGATCCACAAACCCATCCGGTTGGCTAACATAAACTTCTTCACGTAGAAAGCCGTTCAAGACTGTCGTCTTTACATCCATTTGGTAGACAACCATATTCATGTGGGCAACATATGCAAGGAAAATTCAAATAGCATCAAGTCTAGCCACTGGAGCAAATGATTCCTCAAAATCAATTCCCTCTTCTTGATGATAACCATGAGCAACCAAACTAGCCTTGTTCTTTAGAATTCCTCCTAATTCATCAAGTTTCACCTTGTAGATCCATTTTAAAGTAATAACCATCACTTTATCTGGACGAGGAACAAGTTTCAGAATTTAAGATGCTTAAATTCATTCAGCTCCTCTTGCATTACTTCAACCCAACATGATTGAGTAAATGCGTCTTTATAATTCTTTGGTTCAACTGATGAGAGAAATGCATCATATTAACAAAATAAGGCTTGTTCATGAAGTTGGAGTCTTGTGGAAACAGGTCTTTCGAGTTCACCGATGATGTTGTCTAAAGGATGATCCTTGGTCCATTTGGTAACATGTTCAGAGTTAGGAGTAGCAGTATGCACAAAAGTAGGAATAACATCTAAAGAAGATGCTTTAGAATCGTTTTTTGGAATTAGAATACCAAAGAACGGATCGTTATTTAGGTGCGCAACATCTAAGTCATGATTTTCTTCTTTAACATCGTTAGGAATGATAGGAGATTGAGTTTTGGGTGTTGTTTCTGAGTTACTAGGTGATGGTGCATCTTGGTCAACTGTTGTTGAGGAAGGTGAACCGGTTGATACAGCGGGTTCTGGAGTAACTACTTCAATAATTGGAGCAATAACTTTAGGGGCTGGGCAATCAACACTAGGTGAAGGAGTGAGTAATTCATCAAACAACGGTTGAAACAAGAGATCCCAATCAGTTCTTGAAGGTGGTACAAACGGTGTTGAAGGAGGAGGGTTTGGCATGAGTCCTGTACTGATTATAGCAGGAGTCATTTTATGAAGTGCGGGTCCTGCTATGTTCAGAAGCTATGTTGACCATTTGAAAAATCAATCAACTTTTGACCATATTTTGCTCACTATTCTCCCCTTCAAAAATTACATATGTGATTGCCATTTTTTGATTAAATGAGCTAAAATACAAGTTAATGTAGGTTGATCCACTTTAATAATATCCAAGCATGTGAGAACATATCATTGTTGATGAGAATGGTCGAAAACAAGAAGATTTCTCTTCTTTTGAAGATAAAGCGCACTAAAGCGTACACCTTTCTTTTCTTTGAGGAACGAGGCCTGAAGTGTTATCTGCAGACGCCATTAAATGAAGCTCGGGTTATGCAATAAATTGTACATAAGACATTGAATAAAGACCGAATTACAGTCAAAAGTAACTGTAAGTCATTTTTCTTGAAGTCCGAGTCCTAAGCTGAAGTACTTAAAAGTCATAAAATGAAGTTCAAGTCCTAAGCTGAAGTACTTAGAAGTCATAAAATGAAGATCGAGTCATAAACTAAAGTACTTAGAAGTCATTGACCATATTGATTAGATGTGTAGAGCAGCCCGAATCCAATTACCAAGGTACGATTTGTATGACCTGCATTGGATACTTGAAAAGCATAGAGAAATAGAAACATTGGATCCCATGTTATTGTTGGGTTCCAAGTGGTTAGCAGTCCTAGATTCTACAATCTTAGGTGCACTACTTGAACTCGCATGATTTGTTTCTTTGGGTCTCCATTGAGATGCACTACTTGGTTTTATGTTTTTTATTACATTTGATTTAACAGGTTTCCTAGGAGGCACTATTTTAGTAGAAGTGAATCTGGTTAAAGGATACTTAGTTCCAACTATAGTGAAAGTCCTTTCTGTGGGTACCCATTTATATCCAACATGTTTAAATATTTTACCAGTAGGTTTTTATTCTTTCATTTTATTGCTCTTAATAGCCTTAGCTCTAGCACGATTGTTCACTCCAGACAAATATTATACAACACACAAATCATGTCTTGCATCAAAAAAGCATTTGTTGCATGTTAAGCACACAGATTTAGACTTACTATCTTCTTTAGTTAGACTAGGCTTAGCATTCCTAGTGTGGGCTTTTATTTTTTGAGATTTCTAGTTGCTACTTAATGGTTGCATGATCATATGGTTCTTTCTTTTACTTCGAGGTTTTGATCTGCTAGCATTATTAGAACATTTTTCATTTGTAGAAGGCACTAAAGGTTTGCTAGTGGTCTGAGTCTGGTGAACATCTACTTGAATTTATGTGTTATTGTATGATGTTGTACTAGTCTTTGCAAAAGTGACTTCCCTAGCTTTGTTCATTGGTGTAGTGACAACCAACTTCTCACTCTTCAATGGGGAACTTGGACATGTATCACTAACATATACTAACAACTCCTGAATCTGTTTCGTGTACATGCAAGCATAAGCTAACGCATTATCCAAAGGATTTAAGGTTCTAGCTTGTTCAACTATATCATGAAGAGTGTCAGCATTTTCTTTAGTGATCCTAATGTAGTCTACATGTGCTTCTCTATTGTTCTTAAGTTTTGGGGAGAGTGGTTCCAAGTCTTCCTTATGCACTACAGGGCAATCACTTTTGGCTTATTCACAGATTCATGACAAGCAATAACACTTTTTCCTTTAAGTTTCCTTAATTCATTCTTAAGAGATGTAATGACCAAAACTTTTTCTTAAAGACTTGAATTTAAATTAGAGATTTCCACAGACTTTTGATTGACCTGATTAACTAAAGCATCACATTGTTCTTTTGATCGAACACGTGTTGGTTTGATCGAGTCATAAAGTTGCTTATAGGTCTGTTTCAAATGCTCATTCTCAGTAATAAATTTTGACACCTTATGATCCACTTCAATATTTATCATTTCAATCTCCTCTAAGTCCTTTTTGATCTTACCCTCATTTATTTTTCCACTTAGAGATTTAATTCTCTCTTTCAACTTTATTATGGCTGTGTGTTTTTCTTGCCACTAAGGTTTCAATTCATTTATTTCAAAATATTGATCAAAACTTGGAGCACCTTGATTTGAAACAGAGTTGTCTCGTTGAAAAATTTCCTGATTAAGTTGAGTATCAACTTCTAAAGAGATGCAATGTTTTTCAAGAGTGGTAAAACGTTTGAACAATTTATCATAAGTCTCTTTTTTAATGAAATCCTTTTTGTTGAGAAGCTCAGTCTCAAGTTTGAGACACTTTTCACATTCACGCACATTCACATAGTCATTATCCACATAAGAATTCACAATTATGTTCACTATGTCTTTGCTAATGACTTGTTCCAAGAGTCATTCGTTTTCATTTAAAACTTTATTCATTTTTACTTGAAATGTTTTAGACTCTAAACGATGTTTTTCCACAGCCTATTCTATTTGATGAAAGACATTTTGGACTTCAAAAAGTCCATCAATTAAATATTGATCGAATGTATTGAATAAGTCCTTTAGAGCTTTTACAAATGGAATTATTTCATCCCTAAAACAAGATTTTGTATGTTCAAACCCCCATGTGCCCTCAGTGATGGTTGTGGCTGTGGTTCTTTCTTTGACAACAACGTCAAAGCCAGCACGATGATGTTTAAGTTTCTTCAAACTCGTATTAACCATGCTGACTTTAGGAAGTTCTTTTGGAACCTTAACTTTACTGGGTCTAATAGAAAGAGTGGGATTTGAGGAATTCTTAGAATTCTGAGACCAAAAGGCTTGTTTAGCAGATAATTCAGTTTGTGGAACAAATCGTGATTCAAAGTCTTGAGAAAGTTAGTTAAGAGTAGCATAATCGACTGGTGTAGTATTAACTTTCTTTTCTAACATCATTGGATCCTGTTGTTTTAAAATCATTTTTGAACGACTCTCTTCAGCAAGCATAAGGGTCTCTTCGGAGTCAGGAATCACAATAGCACTAGCATTCTTAATGACATTACCATCATAAAGCTTTGGTTCTAACTGCTGAGCTTTCTTCAGATAGAAAGGATTTTGAAAACCAAGAGCTTGTTTAGTGGTATGATCATAGAAAAACTGAGGTTTCGTCAACATGTGAACAGTTTGTGCTGATTGATCTCTTTTAAAAACAATATTATCCAGCTGTTTGATCTTCTTTTCTAAAGCAATCTCTCTATCAATGTTTCTAGATTCTTCTTTCTTAAAATCATTTTTGAGAAGAGTAACTGTTTGCATTAAAGATTCCTTTTCTTTTACATGTTCTGAAAGAATTTGTTTAAGACGATCAATCTCGACAGACTGTTCACATGAATCTGAAACGTTATCTTTACTTTTTAAATCAACATTTTGACCTTCTTTCAAAACTTTAACTTGTTCTTTATATCTTTCAAGCTCAGGAGTTAAAGAATCATTGACACTTTTATTGTCCAGATTAATCTTGGTGCAATTAATTACTTGGCTTTTCAGTTGTTCAATCACAGATAATATCAGTTCATCTTGTTGTGTAGATGAGTTAGAATTCTGAACAGCTGTTTGTTGTGATTCTGTCACATACTGAGAATAAGGAATGATATTGCTATCCCTGGTTATCTTAGTTTCTGAATGGTTCACAACACTTGACTGTTTAGAAGACGGCTTCACCTGCACACCATGATTAATCATATTGTTATCCATATTATCTAGATTGTGTACCTCAGCGAGAGCATCTAAACCATAACTTGAGATATTGGCCATGAAACTTGGTTGTGCATTAGGTATGTCATCACAATCTGAATCTTATACCTCAAACCCATCTACTTGGAAGAGTGCATTAGTTGTTACTGTGAAAGCACCTGGGCCAAAATCAATTCTTTCTCCACTATCTGCCAAAATTGCAAGTTGGTCTTTGCTCAACTGAATCCCTGCTTCTTGAAGTTGTGCTAACAATATCTGTTGCTAGAGACATTGTATCTTCTTTGATTGAGTATACGGCCTTGCTATATGATCATTACCCGTTAAACAATTACCCACATAACTCAGAGTATGTCGTTCTGGCATAGCAACTTGGTGCATTAGATTTGACAAAGTCTCTAGTTGATTGTTGGATGATGGGTAACTTAAAGCAAGTATGGTACTCATGAATGTCAAAACTTTGTTTAAGCATGCAAGTGGATCATCAGTTGAAAGAAGGTATGGTACAACAAGGCTTGAATCAACTTGTATAGGATCTGCTGATAATTGTAGAGAAACAGCTTAGTGCTTGAGATGCTTGTTGATGAATCACTTGAGATGATTGTGGATGAATCATTGATGGTTGAGGATAAATCACTTGAGAAGCTTGTGAATGAATCATTGATGGTTGAGGATTAATCACTTGAGAAGCTTATGGATGAAACATTGAAACTTGATGAGGAACACTTTGAATCTGTGATCGCAGATTGTAAACTCTCTCATTCATGTTAAACATTTTGAAGTAATTGATTTGTGAAATCAATTTTTTAGATCTTTTGTAGATTAAGTGATTGTTGTTGTGGTTTGAAATCAATTAACGTTTATGAGAATTTACAAATCTATGATTTAAACTGAGAAAAGAATTAAATCTTTCTCGGGATTTTACAAAATTAAGAAGAAACCGTGAAGCAATGATTAATCATCGTGAAATCGTTGTTGTTGAAGAACTTGAGCTTTTGTTGACGATTAATAAGCGAAAATGATGAACGGTTACTACACATTCAACTTAAAAATGATTAACGGTTTATTAAAACACAAATAAGGACTAACGGTGTAATCGAAATCCAAGAAAAGTGCTTAACGGTTGTTAATTGAAGTTGTAGGGATGAACTGTGTAAAACCGGTTCACTTTGGAGTGCTAAATGATGAATATTACTTCTGAGGACCAACGGTGTAAAACAGTTTCAACAATGGGGGTTAATAAACAACTAAAGGATGAATGGCAAATTGTCTTGAAATCCAGGGGCTGGTTTTGCCAAATTCGATTGTAGTTTATTACTAAAAAAACCAATAGAAACTTTTCTCTCCTTTTTAATTGTTTCTAAAGTCCAGGGACCAATCTTGTAAAATTTCGAAATAAGTTAATAAAAATAAACATTTTCCCTCCTAAATACTTTTCTTCTTCGTTTTAAAACTTGTAACAAAACCGAATGTAAATTGATCTCGCGGAATGGAGCGGTTATCGTCGGTGAAAACCGAATATACCACGAAGATCGAAAGAGGATCACGATTCCAATGGTAGTAGTTATAAGTCCCGTAACTAAATGTCACACGAAACCAAAAACCCAAAAAACCAAAATGGCTTAAAACGAGTAGAAAATGTGTAGAATTTGTTCCTATTTGATTTGGTAGATTGGTTTGTGACTTGAAAGGAGTAGTTTGGTTCACACTAGTTACTAGTTGTTCGGTTCACACAAGTTACAAGTTGTTCGGTTGACATGAGTTGTTCGGTTTACACATGGAGATGGTTGTTCAGTTTATAAATGAAATTGGTTGTTCAGTTTAAGTTGTTCGGTTCGAGTTGTTCGGTTCTGTTGTTTGGTTCAGTTGTTCGGTTCGAGTTGTCGTTTAGAGTTTTTCGGTTCTAGTTGTATGGTTCGTCTGGCTTTTTTAGTTGTTTCGGTTCCTAAATAGATTTTGAGTGGTTCGTTGCAAAAAAAAAAACTGGCTTGTTCGGTTCTACTGAAACAAAGTTATTCGGTGGAACAGTAGTTCGGGTTCACAAATAGCTAAAAGGTACTATGTCTTCTCGTTTCTGTTCCTTTTTGTCTTCGTCTTCAACCTTTTTCCACACCGTCTCTAGTTCTTGTTGAAACTTAGGACCACACAAAAGATTAAGCTAACCAATATAAGCTACAATAATAATAAGCTCTTAACAAGATGAAGATAGTGACTCGAAAATAAGCAGTAGACCAGATTATTCACCACAAATATCAACGAGAAATATGGTGTTCCAAGTAAAGAAACACAACAATGATTATTTGTGTTACCTTAAAACCAACATAGGATTTTAACAAAAATAAAACAAAACAAAAAAAAACGTTGTTGACTTGTATTTGATGAAGACAAAAAAATTAAACAAAGATGACAAAGACTTGTGATAACAAGAACAAAACACTATTTCCTTAATGACAAGAAAAAACAAAACACTTGACAAAAACAGTTACACGTTTTTTTAAATGAAACAGTAACAAAGTTTTAGAAGTAAAACGTTTTAAAGATTTGACAAAAGAAAGAAGAAAAAAGATAAGCTCAAATGGAACCACAAATCACTTGATGCCCCAAGATCGTAACCATGGTGATGATACCATTTGAAGGATATTGATTTCACACACACTTATAAACTTAGAGAGAGAAAGCTAGAGAGAGTGGATGGGAGAATGCACAAAAAACACACATATAAAATGAGAGAAATGCATTCAACCAACACCCTCTCCATGTGGGGAGAGGGTTTATATAGTTAAAAGATATGGGTCGGACCGGGCTTTCCTTGTACTTTCTATAAGCCGGCCCGGTTAGCTTACTAATTATTACATAATATTGTCTAACTATTACAAATGCTTGTGAGATCGATAATGGTTGTCACTTCACTAAAAACTGAATTGCTAACAGTATACCTCCTCATCGATAAAACCATTTAGGAATTCACTTTTTACGTCAATTTGGAATAATTTAAAATCTAACGCACAAGCATAAGCTAATAAAATTCTAATAGATTCTAATCTAGCTACCGAAGCATAAGTTTTTTCATAATCAATTCCTTCTTGTTGATTATTACATTGGGTAGCTAATCTAGCCTTATTTCTAGACACGACACCATTTTCGTCAAGCTTATTTCCAAATACCCATTTAGTTCCTATAATAATCACGAACTTAGGATTTAGAACTAACTTCCATACATCGTTTACGGTGAATTGATTTAATTCTTCTTGCATGACAACTACCCAACTTTCATCTTTTAGAGCTTTACCGACATTTTTAGGTTCTACGGTTGAGAGGAAAAAAAAGAAATTACTTTTGTCTTGAGCTTGAGATCTAAGAGTTCTTTGGTTTAAATTTCCTATGACATTTTCTAATGAATGAATTTTAAATTCTTTAATATTGACGATTTCGTCATTTTCTAAAACTTCGTATTCGATATTATTTCCTGAAGGTTTCTTTTCACTAACCTTAATAACTTCTTCTTCGACTACCTCATCATCTTCCAAGGGTGATGTTTTAGGCGGGGGAGGACTTTCATTAAATGTTACATTTAAGGACTCTTCGATTTTCATTGGGTGTTTGTTAAGTATTTTATAAGCTCTACTATTTTGAGAATATCCTAGGAAAAAACCTTCGTAAGACTTTGGGTCGAACTTGGTGAGATAGTATTTTGTATTTAGAACGAATCACATGCTTCTAAATACTTTGAAATAATCAAGAGTAGGTTTCCTACCTTTCAAGATTTTGTATGGAGTTTTTCCTAAGTTGGTCTAATTAAAATCCTATTTAATATATAAGTCGAGGTGTCCACAACGTTACACCAAAACTTTTGTGGAACGGATTTTTCATTTAACATGGTTCTACTCATTTCTTGCAAAGGGGGATTCTTCCTTTCTACTACCCCATTTGATTATGGAGTACGAGGAACGAAGAAATTATAAGTAATCCCATTAGAGTCACAATAATTTCCCAGTTGTACTTCATTATCAAATTCCCGACCATAATCCGTCCTAATAGAGACTATAAAGCAACCTAATTGATTTTGGACCTTTTTACTAAAAATCTTGAATTGCTCGAAAGCTTCGGTTTTGTTTAGAACAAATTTTGTCCACGTAAATCTAAAGTAGTCATCTACTATTACTAATGTGTAACGATTTCCTCCATAACTTCGTATGGCGGAAGGACCGAATAAATCCATGTGAAGAAGTTTTAAGCATCTAGTCGTTGAGACCATATTCATAGCTTTGTGACTAGTGTGAGCTTGTTTTCCAATTTTGCAAGCATCACAAAAATGTCGATCAAATTTAAGCATATGTAGATTTCTAAGTAGATCCTTTGAAGCCAAAGATTGAATTAAGCGCATATTTGCGTGACTTAAACTCCTATGCCATAATGTAGAGTTTTCATCTATTGTCGTAAGACATAATTTATCTTCCGGCTTATTTCCTAATACCTCTACCTATGACCTTTTCGTCCTTAGTTATCTCACTATCGTGTTTGGCGAATATTACTTTCCACTTATTATCACATATTTGACCAACACTTAGCAAATTAAATCCTAAATTATCTATATGATCAACATATTCAATTTTAAGGGAGTCATGAGAAATCGTACCTTTTCCAATGATGTTACTGCGTAAATTACTTCCAAAAATTATGTTACCTCCATTACATGCTTTGTATGTCAAGAAAAGCTTTCGGTTGCTCGTCATGTGTTTAGAGCATCCACTATCTTTAATCCACTCGTCGGGCTCCAAATTTATTCCCAAGCATATCTATTTAAATTATATAATAATTTAAACCTCTGATCCCCAATATCTTATGGGTCCAAAATTGTTAATACCAAACAGCCTTTGCATATGTTGCATTTGATTTGGATGTAGAAACGGTGGACAAATTCCCCAAGCAATATAATTTTGTTGTTGGCAATTATTCCACGTAGTAGGATATATATTAGAGTAATTTTGTCTATCGTGGTTTCTCCTAGATTGCGGTGTTTTAGACCTAGGACGAGAATTATTAGTTCTCTTTGGAGGTGGAGTTTTTGACCTTACTTTGGGTTTGGTAAATAGAACTCCGGGTTTTAACGATGGTTTATAAAAGCTATTTACTTCGTCAACACTTGCAACGGGAACCTTAACACTATTTACAAATATATATTTAGGTTTCGGAATCAAATTTGATTTATCATATTTTTCTTCAAAGGATGAAGGTTTAGGTTCTTGTGGTTTTACAAAATTTATTTGTTTTGTCCCGCTCGATGATGCTTTGGCCGAATTAAAACCTAGACCCGATTTATGTCCGGAGGGGTTTTGAAAGCTTAACATTTTCTTAAGTAAGTGAGTACTTTTGTTAATTTAATTAAGCTTAGATACTTCCTCTTTAAGTTTCTCATTTTCTAGTCGAAGGTTTTGACACGTTTTACATCTAACGTCAATTTCTTTATTTTTCTCTAATAGAGATAATTATTCTTTTAATTCAAGTACTTCATCTTTTAACTGATTTTTAATAGATTTTAGTGACTTATTTTTAAATATCACTTTTAACCCCATTTTGCATAAACGATGATATTTACTATCTAATTCTAGATCATCTATTGATGATAAATCACCCCTATAAAAGTAGGTTTCAGAAAGTACCTCATTAGATGCTTGAGCTATAAGACATGTTTTGTTTTTAATATTTTCTTCCTCATCTTCGCCACTATCGCTCCAACATCCTCCAACAAAAGCCCTTTGGTTTTTGTTTCTTGGTGGCTTTGGACATTCTCCGATGAGGTGATTTGGATGTCCACATCTAAAACATTTTCTTTCGCTCTTACCGTTCTTATCGTATTTGCTTCTTTGGAACAACTTCTTTTCGTCACGTGGTTTTCTTACGAATCTACCTCGTCTTTTGAAAAATTTCTTGAAGTCCCTTACGGCCATGGCGTACTCCTCTTCTTCTCTTTCGGAAGTCGAACTTTTCACATCACTAGATTCCTTTTTAGCATTTAAGACAAGAGATCTACTTTGTTCTCTTTTGCCTTTGACTATTTCATAATCTTTCTTAATTATCACTTTATAAACTTTTGAAGTTACCGATAAGTTTGTTGAGTGATTGTGATGTCAAGTCCTTCTACTCTTCAATAGCCGTAACTTTTTCACGCCATTTAGGATGAAGTGCCCTAAGAAATTTTCTAAGATAGTTCTTGCCAGAAAAACCTTCATCAAGTGTTTTTAGACTAGTAATAACAGTGTTAAACCTAACAACAACATTATCTATTGACTCCTCTTCCGGAATCATAAATTGTTCATATTGTTGAACAAGAAGATCTATTTTATTATCTTTGACTTTACTATTACCTTGATGAGTGATTAAAAAAGTTTCCCAAATTTCTTTTGCGGTTTTACACATAAAAATTCTTTCATATTATTTACGTGGCAAAGCATTATAAATTACCATTTTAGCTTCATTATTTTTAGCAAGTCTCTTTTTAAGATAGTCGCTTTTTTTATCAAATGGTACAATTTCATCCTTTTTAGTTTCGGGATTATTTTGAGTAGGTGGGAAATCACCATAGATAATAACTTGCCAAAGATCTAGATCTTTTGATTTCACGTAAGTCTCGAATCTATTTTTCCAATAAATAAATCCATTGCTTTTAAAGAGTGGTGGTCTTTGCATAGATTTCCCTTCTAAATATGTTTCTGATTCCATAGATCGATTCAAGTTTTAAAATACAGTTTATTTTAAAAATCTTGGGTAACCGGGCTTCTGATACCAATTGTGGAAACTAGAAGGGGGGGGGGGTTGAATAGTTTACCGCATTTTTATTTCAATCAAAGTATGTATATAAAGTTTTAGATTCGAGTTTAAGTGTTATCAATATGCACATAATATGAACAATCTAGATAAGCAAGTAATAACTACATAATATTAAATGGGAGACAAAAGGAAAGAGTTAGAAAGATCAAGCCACAACATAAAGATTTATAGTGGTTCGGTAACAAAGCTCCTCTTTGCCCTGCTCCACTCCTCGAGTATCCAACTCGAGAGTTCACTTAACTATGTCAACAAGCTCCCTTTAGGCGGAGAAAACCGTACACACGTAGCTTACACCATTTCCGACACTAAGCCTAATGTCAAGTTCTAATCTTAGCTAGAACTGATCTACCACTCACACTTGTATTTTGAGGCCTGGGATACTAATCGCTCACACAAGTATTTACTCACCTAAATACTTACACGATCTACCCGATCCAACTAATATACAAGAACAGAATAGATTTGGTTAATGTACAAAATACCACACGATTGAAACAACGTTAGGTAAGCACAAACTAAACTACAATACTTCGTATCTTGGTGATTGTGAGTGTTCTTCTCTTGCACTTGGAGAGGAAGGATTCAATCACTTGGAAATAAATGTTTATACAAGTTATATGATCAAAGTATATAAAATATGTTTGCTGATTTAGAACAGGAAAAATAGGTGTGCAAAAGGTGAGAAAATTCATGGGAATAGTTCTCTATTTATAGGAGAAGCTTGAAGCAAAAAAATAGTGGGTGCCCCCCCCCCAAGCTAACACGGACGGCCCCTTGACCGATAAGGGGGCCGTTGGTACCTATCAAGGGGTCGCCCCTTGTAGGACGCTCCTAATTTTTTCCTAATTTAGGTAAATATTTTCTAAGACATGTTTTTCTGATTTTAAGGGGGAAAACTGATTTCAAATAAATATTTGAATTAAAACATTTCTTATAATTACAAAAATATTTTTTCTAATTTGTTTGTGTAAAAAGGTTTTGTTACATTAAAAAAATGTAATGTTTAGGACAAAATTATATAACTTTGATCATTTAACAAATTAATCATTTGTTTATACATACCTTAAGTGATTTACGTCGAAATGGAAATTTACGACTAATAACTAGTCTACGTTTAATTTTACGTAGAACGTTTTTACGTTGTAGCTCCACCAGGGTAGCTACGCCATAGCAATACACTTCAGCTACAGAGTAGTTTTTGTGACGTAATGGTTGTGGAAACAGTAGAGGGGGATAAATATGTTTCCATTTAAAAATATGGCAGACATTACATAGCTATCTGCCGGCGGTCCCATAAATATATGGGGGCCTCCCCGACCCCCCGACTAAATTAGGGGGCCACCTGATTTATGGGGACCGCCTCCAAAAGATGTTTTTGGACTAGATATTTCGTATCAAATCACCAATCTAGTTTGATGCAATATGAGAAGTGTCGATAATAGGTTTACAATAAGTAGCGCATATTCTAACAATATAACCATACTAAAAATGTTTACTACAAAGAGCTACACAATCACAACTAACATAATATACACAATAATTCACACAATCATGAGCACATGCATGTGTAAAAGTAAAGCGATAAATGTAAAGAAATAAGTAAAGTGAAAGGTAAAAGGAAATGCAAACCAGACATGCTGATTTATAATGGTTCGGTCAACTCGAGAGTTACTTTACTAATCCACAAGCTCCCTGAGTATCCAACTCGAGAGTTACTTTACTAATCCACAAGCTCCCTTTTGGCGAAGAAAACCTTATAATGTTGCTTACATCTTTTTCCAACCCTAAGCTAGATGTCGAGTCCTTTTTAGGGTACAACCAAACCTGTTATGTTTTGTAACCAACATAGCAAACCGTATGTTTTATAGTCTAAACACATAAACCGTGTCGCTTATAATATTTTTCGACACTAAGATAGATATCGAGTCCTAATCTTAGCTAGAACCATTCTACCACTTCACTAATGTATTTTAAGGCCTAAAATACTAATCGGTAGACAATCTACACTTCTGGATTTATACACTTTCAGGATCAACACAATTACACAAGAATGAAACTATAGAGATCAAATCTACCCTATGACATACAAGTGATCAAATGTAATCACTTCAATTTAACCCAATCTACTACATGATCTACAAGTAATCAAGGATGATCACTTCCATGTAGAGACATCCTATACTTTAATAAATATCCCATGGTACTAGTGGAACTAAGATAGAATGTAACCATGATCCATGCCTTATGCTAGTACCATGATCAAAGATGAAGAAGGAAAATTCTATGTATATATGTATGGGTGCCGTTTGGATTTGATCAAGAGGAGAGGGAAGAAAATATGTTGGCTTTTATATGAGAGACTTGACTTGGAGAAGTCTCTTTTGTCCAATGGATAATAGGGTGATTGGATAAAAGAGTGAGCTTACCAATGGGTAATAACATGCACCTTAATTCACTAGTTTTATCTCCATCTTCTAGAAGTAAATTCAAATTTTAATTTACTAGTTTTCATTCATCTTCTAGAAGCTTTGATTGGGCCTTGATGTTCCTTAATGGTTCAAACTCTATTGGTCCTTAATGGACTAGCCCATTTGGTTAACCTGATCCAACTATCGAAGCCTATATGAGTAAGAGTCTCGGGATGTCAAGATTGAGTTGATAAATGTATACTTGTGGTGGATAAGGATGGTGACATATCCGTGAGTTGTGGTGGATAGGGATGGTGAGATATCCGTGAGTTGAAGTATCTACGAGTAACTTGTGAACTTTACGTTATGTTTTAGAAGTTACATGTTTGTCATCACCAAAACATAAAAAGGATGTATAGATCAAATATCATAATATTTGCACTAATAATCTCCCCCTTTTGATGGTGACAAAATGTGTAAACTATAAAACATATTAAAGTTTAAAAGTTATTCGTTTACATTCCTTTTCCCCCTTTTCGAAACAAAAAGGAGTTTCTTGGATATAGGTTAGAGGATTTAGAGGAAGATAGGTGCTCCAAGTATATAGTTTAAAGGTATGAGAAAAAAGATGTGAGAAATAAAGGTTGAAGGTGATTTTGTATATGAGAAGAAACCTGTAGGATCAAGTTGATTTTGAAGTAGAGGAGGTAAAGTATCTAGAGTATGGATGAACCCTTCATTGTATTTGACGATCCCATATCCTATATCATCCCAGTGAAGTATTCTATCATCACGGTTTAACCAACTCTATGCTATTTACTCACATATCTTTGAGCTCCCCCTTGCTCATTTTACCCCATGATAATTACATTCCTTGCATAGTGACTCTAGCGGATCCATAGATCAAATAAATTACCATCAAAACTCAAGACAATCGATGAATGCAATTTAAATGAGTAGGGTGCTTGTAAGTTCTCCCCTTTGGTGTATGCTCCCCCTTGTTTGGGGCACTAAGGAATAAAGATATGGATGTGTTACAAAAAAAGTTAGTAGACAAGTGCACATATACATATAGAAAAACATTACTAGGGAATTAGACATGCACTTTTAGGTTTTAAGATTTAGAGTATGACATTTTTATATACTTGTTGATAGATCCCCCTACGATTCCCTCTGGAGAAAAAGACGATTATCCCTAACAACCTTAATACCCTTAACTTCGATCGGTTCTTCCTTATTTTATCAATTCGATTATTGTTTCAATCCCCAACTTGATTTAACTCACGTTTTATTAAGTTGTTGATTGTTTATGTAATTGTTTTTATATTTAGGTTAGGGTTTGGTCGATTCTTTGTTTTAGGGTTTCGTCAGTATCTGTTGAACATTCTTTAAATTCTGTATCGTGTTCTTGTGGTAGATTACTGGTGCTTTAGCGATTGCTTAAAATCCTAATTATTTAGGGTTTTGATTTCTTTAACTGGATTTATGATGGGTTAGTTACTTTACATACGTAGGGTTCTTTTGATTGTGTTGCTTATGGAGCATAGTTTTTTAAGCCAAAAAGGGAGTGGGGGTGGGAGAGGTGTTAAGGAGAAGCATAGTTTAATGGCAGATAAGGAGAGGAGTGGTGTTGAAACATCTGCTAACAAGGATGGTGTCGCACCATCTGTTATGGCGGCTGATGTTACTATTGTTATGGGATCTTTTCCACCATTATCTACGTTGGGAACTACTACGGCTGGTAATGCCCCTGGTAAGTCTTCGTATGATAATATAACTGGTAATCCAAGTGGGAAGAAAGTGAATGTTCGTACTTTGTTTACACCCAGAGGTAATGGGATTGATGTGGTTGTTCTGGTGGATTCTATTCGTGCTATTAGTGAACGATTTGCTAATACAGCCTACGGGTTTTTCTTGTGAAAGAAGGTGGCATACCCTGTTGTTGCTAATTATGTTAAGAATACTTGGGGTAAATATGGGCTTGTTCGCTCAATGTTCAGCTCGTCTACCAGATTATTCTCATTCCAATTTAGCTCCATTGACGGATTAGATGCTATGCTTGAGAATGGTCCATGGATTATCCAGAAAAACCTGCTTATCTTGAAGAAATGGCATCTAGATGAGAACCTATTGAAGGAAGATGTTAGTATTGTCCCAATTTGGGTAAAACTCCATGGTGTACATGTTACGGCCTTCAGCGAGGATGGCTTGAGTGCTATTGCTACTAAACTGGGTACTCCTCTCATGCTTGACTCTTATACATCTGATATGTGCATGTAATCTTGGGGTACGTCAAGTTTTGCTAGAGTTATGATTGAGCTTCGAGCTGATGTGGAGTTGAAAGATAACATTATTGTGGCTATGCCTAAAATTACTAAGAAGTGCTACTACACATGTAATGTCCGTGTTGAGCATAAGTGGAAACCTCCTAGGCGTTCGTCTTGTAAGGTTTTCGGAAATATTCATGAGGCATGTCTGAATAATACAGGTGCTGGTGAGAAGAAGACTGTGAATAAGCCTAGTCAAACTTCTCGAGGTGTTTTGATTGGTCCAAAAATGGGTTTTAAACCTCAAAAACAATATCGACCTTTTCCCAAAAATCCTAATGCTATTTCTAGTGGTAATAAAAAGAAAGGTGTGAAACCTACTATTAAGGTTAGTAATTCTAATTCATTTAATGTTCTTAATTCGGTCGATAATGATGTGGAGTTTGGTACCAATGGGAGGACTACTAATTTGGTAAATAATGGGGCTACTTCAAGTGGATCCTCTTTTATGCATGTCGATAATGATGGGGAGTTTGCTAGTAATACTCCTATTGGTAAGAAAATTGATAAAATAGAACGACAAATTTGTGAAGGTAAACTTAGGCTGTTGGATAATGATGGGAACCCGCTAGTTCCTACGGGTATTGTGGAAAGTGATAGTGAAGTGGAAGTGGTTTTTGATGAAACTGCTAACTTAAAGATTTCAACGAGTGGTAAAGATAGAAATGATAAAGGTTATGGTACTAATAGCTTGTTGGAACAATGGAGGGATTCTTATCCGGATAATGATGATTATGACCCGTATGATGATGATATGTACGAGAATCCTGATTTGTCCTAGTACCTTTAGTCTATTTGTGATGATCTTGATATCACGGTCCGTGGCAGGAAGAAGAAATAGATTTTTTTGATGTTTGATGAGTCAATTGTAATCTAGTCTTTGTAGTATCCTCCTATGGATTAGTTGTGCTTGTTATGTTCGCTTTTTGCCTATGTAACGGGCTGAGATGTGGGACTCACCCACATCCTTTATACTGAATCGCTTTTTTAGAGTAATACATTTACCGGGGAAACCCTTTACCTAAAAAAAGTATGACATTTTGAAATAGAATTAGAAACTAGACACATGTAATCATTATTTTAAAATCAACAACCTAAATGATGAAACAGAAAGAATCAAGACGTAGGTTAAAGACTAAGATTCGACAGACTTTTAATAAACGAGTATGGGATTCGTTTATTGATTAACACACAAATATTATGAGAATGACTTTTTAAAGGTAGACGAATGTCACTTAATATCTTGGCGAGATATGCCAAAATATATACTTTAAGAGGATAAAAAGAAAAATAAGATGAGGATGGAGACGATATGCTCTTGGATGTGAATGAAAATGATTCCATAGAGCAAAGAAAGTGGGGAAGGATGAGCGAGACTAAAGAAGGAAGGTGTTGACAAGAGGTTGTCAGAAATGATTGAAATATCATTTACACTAACAACTGTTGTGCAAGTGATCCTATCGAAACAAAGGTGGACGATTTGGAATTTGGTGTTTTGTTGGTTGTCAATGTTGAGGAAGAAAGGTGGGTATGTGTAATAAGGTTGTAGTTCTTTTATGGTGGAAGAATAATGAGAGACGCAATAATGTGGTGACTTAATAACACTTGAAGATTGAATATCTTCTTTATGTTCTTCACTTTCTAGAAAGTGGAGAGTTTTACGAAGGAGTGACATTTTCATTTCGCAAATTACTTAAATATTTCAGATGAAATAATTAAGTTTTCAAGAGATATAAGAGGAATTTTAATAGTAACAAGACTATTAGAAGTTTGAAGAAACGCTTAGAAGTTTGAAGAAACGTTAGATGTGAGAAGACATATTAGAAGTGAAAAGGAACGTTTAGGAGTGAGAACACCATTGAAAGTAAGAAGAACCGTTTAGAAGTGAAAAGTGTAACACCCTCATTTCAGTGTCATGTCAGCGGAAGGGTCAAATGGTGTTACGTCATAGCACAATAACTCAAATCATAGAATAAGTGAAAAGACTATTTAAGGTGAGAAAAGACGTTTACGAGATGCGAGGACCAAGATTTGTAAGTGATGGGATTTATTGTGTAGTGATAGATTGTGAGTATAGCGATTGTAAGAATTGTGTTTGAGAATGAGACGCATTTATCATAGAAATTCACTTCACCTATTGACAAACAAAAGCAATTATGCTGTATAGTGTTAGGATATGAAGGATACTCCATTGATTTATAGAGAGATATTAGGCATAGGTTTGTGCTTTACGAAAGGTAGTTCACCCTTCTTGGGTTGTAGTAGTGATAATCACTATTAGGTTGTGATTATGTTGGTGGTGAAGGATGACATGGTGAATCTTCTTATGAAGATGACTTGGTGGATGAATCAAGACTCGTATTTCATTTAAACTTGTTGGTTTGATGATGTACTAGAACTAGAAATCAAATAACAAGGAGTGAATATGGTTATGAGTTAGGGTGTAGATATACGTCCGCACGTAAGAAGCAAAAGAAAGGAAAGAAAGAAGAAATAGAATTTTTGTTGTCCCTCTACTATCGGCGGTCCTAATATAAATAGGGGCGTCTGAATTAAATCCAGGTCCACTATAGGTTACGGGGCCGTCCAATAGGGGTGAGTTGGACTGATATTTTGACGATTTTTTCGAAAGGAGTGATATTTTAATTTGCATTTCGCTAACTAAAAATACTTAAAATACTTTGGATGAAGTAATTAAGTTGTCACGACGCATAAAATAGAAAATAGACTAGAATCGAGACTAGTATAAAAGAAGAGAAAGATTTGAGGAATGTGTTCGATGATGTTATCTTCAGACACAACCTATTCGAATGGAGATGTTTCCTTTTGGACATTGTCCCGAAGGAAATGGTGACGTATCTTTGGTGTGTTTCATACGCGAAAATAATATTAATACTAATAATAATACTAATAATAATAATAATAAAGAAAACAAACGAAGATGAATGCGACGAGCTTGACAATGTCAAGATGCATGGTGGTCTTCTCGAGTATACGAGGTATAAGGTTATCTTAAAGGTGGTAGAGGAAATAGTAGAGGAAAGAGATTAGCCTTCTCTATGGTTGTAGAGGTGTGGTTGAGTGAGAAGGAAGAGGTGTGATCGAAAGATAAAGAGTGTTTTCGTCAAAGAGAAATAATGTTTTCTTCGAAGAGAAAGATTGTTTTCGTCGAAGAGAAATAATGTTTCGTAGAAGAGAAAGAATGTTTTCGTCAAAAGAAAGAATGTTTTTGTCGAAGAGAAAGAATGTTTCGTCGAAGAGATAGAATGTTTTCGTCGAAGAGAAAGAGGAGAGCGTTTTAACTTATGTTGTTAAAAGGCTTGAATAGGGATTTTCGGATATGACCTTTAACGTTTGCGATCGCAAGTTAAAGATACTTGAATATTTCGGATGAAATATTTAAGTTGTCAAACCTACTTGGAGGAGCGTTAGATTTGTATCTAACCTTTTCTTGACGAAAGAGTAGATGATTTGGTAGAAAGCAAGATTATGATCAAAGGAGTGTGTGAGTGAAGACTCTAAAAGATTTAATACCATTTTGCGACTCTTTTGACTTTTTAGATTTGTGACACGGACGCGAAGAAAAATATTCTAGTGTGAGAAAATATATACCGAGATGCATAAGATATATAGATATAAGCATGCAAGTTTATCTAAGCATGCATCAACACAATAATCAACAAGATTAATGTGTAAGACTATATGACATTTAAATATTAATTGTCATACATTAAACTAACATAGTATAGGTGCACAATTAACACGTAAGTCATGTAAAATGACGCATACAAAACGTGATAATTTTAAATGCAATCATCATGTAAAACATGTTAGCATTTAGCACTTAGGAGCATGTGTTATATAGATAAACTAAGAGATATTTTATCTAAATTGCTAGTAAAAGGCAAACGCTTTTACAACAGACATGCATTCAATAGCTAAGCAAATAGACGTTGAGCATTAAGATAAACATGAAAGCATATAATTGCATTACATGAGAGCACGTTATCATCATGAAACATCAAAGCACATATGTGAGATGAAAGTAGTCTAGATTGACTAAGAAAAAACCTAATATCTACTTGTTTAGTGTGCACTCCTAATGAGATACAAAGTTTATCGATGTAGACTATCATTAGGCATATTTAGGAGGAGTCATTTAGTCAAATTAGAGAATGAATGTGAGACTATCACTAGTGGTGCTCAATTCAGGCTAAACACGGCCATTTTTATGAGTTATACCATGAACCCAACTTCACTCTTGGAAGCAATTTAATCATTAGGTCAAATTGAATTTCTAGTGCAATAGATTCTCTAGTAGTCATTCTCGTGTTAAACAAAATAAAAATCCAATGTTTGCTTAATGAAGTGTAGCAAAGATAAAATTTGTATTGTCTTTTCATAGAGGGCTAACATGACTCAACTAACATGCTTTAATTTCGGTTCGCATAATCCTAATCAGATGTGTGGAATTCTAAGGTTAATTGGAGAGCAAGCTAAGTTGTTGTATGTCTAGAGAGAATGAGTCATCTTGGGTCCTAGGGTATGCTTTAAGAGTGACAAACTGTAATTCTCTATAATGAGAGTGTTCAAAGAATGACACCTTTGCACTGCTTTTATAAAGAAAATCCAATTATGGTTAGTTTCCTTATTAGACTCTTGTGAATATTTCTTTATAGAACTAATGAATTAACTAAAGTTTAGTAACATATATGTTGGATTTTAAGTGATTAAACAAAAGGAAGATGTGTATTTAATGTCAATTGGGTAGATTGTACCTAAATCGAAGAAACAGAATCTAAGACGAGATCCATCGATACGTGGAGGTGCCAAATTCTGGCAAGAATATTTTTCATTATTTGGGAGATGTGTTGATAATTTGGTTTTAAGAGAAACTTATATATTGTTATTATGGGTTCTCGGTTTGTGTTTTCGGAGGAATATGACATCCAAGTCTTGCTTATCAAGTTTGAGTACTTATGAGTTTCCCGATGGAAATTCATAAGTTGTCAATCCTACTTAGAGCGTGTTAAGTTTAGCATGTATAATTTGACCATAGCTAATAACACAACATTTGAACACTTTAGACTCAATGAAACATCTTCATTGCAAGTGTAAGTTGCAATTTGATGACCAATCTTATTGTCTTACAATTGAATTCATAATTTCATGTAATAACCAAGGATGGTTAAACATGTAGACTCAGAAAATATCTATGGTCATTTGATTGATATTTTCTTGATCTAGATAAATCCTAATCTCGATTTCATATTCATATTCCAAATTTGTAATTAGATTGAATAGTGAGATTGATTATTGTTTGAATAATAATCATCTTCATATTCGAAATCTTCTTACGATCACTTATTTAAAGAAAGTGCAATAATGGTTTGTGGAATATGTTCAATGCGCTAGTCCTAAACCTTAGAGGTTAATGGGTTTCTCATTTGGTGATAAAAAATATTATACTTATTTGGTAGAGTAAGAGAAAGTTTAAATGAGAAGAGAGTTTGAGTTTTGAGTTGTGCTTTTGAATTGTTTGAGCAGAGTTACATATGTTGTGCATTTGCTCATGTTTGGATTTTCGGACATGACGAATTTACCAAGTGCATTGCAAGGTAAATTACTTGAATATTTTGGATAAAACATTTAAGTCGTCAATCCTACTTCATTATGTATTTTATGCATATATTTGCCAAATATTTAGAACACAACTATTGGACAAGTAGACTCAATATGACATTCATGCTACACAAAGTGTGAGTTATGATCTTTTTCTCTGATGCATATTCTTATCGTCTTGGAAATGGATGTCGTTATTTTCATATCAATCGAGTGTGATTGAGTATGTAGCTTCAAGATAATATCTCTTGTTATATTTTGATATAATCTTAAAGCTAGACAAATAAAAATCCGATTTCTTGTCCATACTCAAAATCTTATCAATTAGATTCGATAATAACATCAATCATAGTTTGAATAATGAGTTGATATATATTCGAAATCTTTCTTGACCCTTACGAACATTCTTTTAAAAGAAGACAAATAAAGATTTTCATAGTGTGTTCCACTAATCCTAAGACTAGTTGTAAGGTGAGGTTGATGAATAATGACAAGTTAATTTTTTACTTCAAGATTGTCATATATTTTGCTTATGCGAAAAACTATTTGTTGATATGTATAGTATGCATAATTTTTGACATTTTATGAGTATATAAATGATTTTTCTAAGCATTTTTTATACAAACACATCCTATTTTTGTATAAATACTATACGTTGGTAAAATGGAATATAATTATGTGTGTGTGTGTTAGAACAATGCAAGCAAAACAAAGTTTAAAAAAATACATTTTTCTTTTACTTTAATTACCATGTATTAATACAATCTTTTTATTTTGTTTACGAACACCAATGGTCAAACAAGGCAAGATGATGAAAAGATTTTGACATCTTGTTGGATGGAGTTGATGTGTTAGATATATTTTAGTGATCAGGGTTTTTAATATATGATCTTAGGTCATTATTTTTCCAAACAACTTGACAAAATATTAAATCCCATTTCTAAGTGGGATATGACATCAAAAGATCTACAAGATGTATTGTAACACTTGTAAATATAGTGATCTTGCCTATATGCATTGCACAAACAATTTTGCAACTGTAAGCAAGCATTCTAGCGTATTTCCTATTAGGCATAATCGAAAACTAGTAACATACAATTTGTATATATGGCACATGCATCTTTGATATTAATTGCATCAATTAAAAATAGTAATGATTACTTATTAATATCTATTAACCAAGTTAAAACACAAGTAAACACACATAATCATCTAGCATACACATAAGGATATTCGTCGTTGTTTTGTGTATTAGATATAACGATGTATACTTAGTTTGATTTGATTTTGGAAAATAAAAATATGTTCCTTCCCATTTTCAATAATTAATTATGTCAATATATTGAAAGGGACAAATACACTGTTTTTTCAATAGATATATCAATTAGAAATGCTCGACTCAAAGGAAAAATATAAAACTAAAGTTTTACGGTTATAAACGAAACTTCAAAAAAGTTTTGAGCACTATTGTGTATTTTTCTATTTATGATTTTTTAAGTTTAGAATGAAGACTGGGAACTATTTTTAAATGATATAGATCAATTATTCTATTTACAGGTTTGAGACGGTCCGCATCAGTACCCTAGAGGATCCTTCCCATTTAAGTTCAACTGGAAGTCACTCCGTTCTAACTGTTTAACATCCCTCTAGCATTGATATTGGCTGGGCACCATAGAATTTTTTTTAGTATTCAGATGATTTTATATGATATTTTTGATAGTAATTTGCCTAAATTCTGCTTGGATGATCAGACAAATAGAAATTATCACAGATGCACCAAATATATTTAAGAGGTGGACCCAGGCACACAACCAGATAGAATCTTTATGACGGATGGGCAGACACAACCATCAATAATAACAATATAGTGAGACCGGCTCCAGAGACCTCCATAAGAATACGTTTTTTATATTTCAAATTATTTGGGACTCTGACTGTGAAACTATGACTTTTAAATAGTGTGTTCCAGCCCCACACATAAATTTCGTTGTTTTAGACATCATTTCCTACTCTTACGACTTAGCCACAAATATATAGTTCGACTCACTTCCAAGTACTTTTGTAGGAAAAAAAAAATAAGCTAGTATACGAAGTATATTTAATATTTCAAAACATAGTACGAATCACAAACAACTAAAACATTTTCATTTTAATCCACCCTATTCCCATGGGTAATTTGATACATGGATCGTACTCTATTTTAAAAAACTTTTTGTTTTTGAAAACTTGAGCGACGCGTCCCATGGCATCTGTCCATTTGTGGAAACCGTTGGAGGGGGGTGGGGGGGGGAGAGTGTGTGGTGAATTCGTTTCCTATTAAAAAACTTTAAAGTCAAATATTACTCATCACTCTTTTACTGGCGGTCCCATCCATATATATATGGGGGCCGCCATGTTTATCAGGAGGGCCGCACTGATTATGGATCCGCTCCAGAATGAGGTTTTCAGACTAGATCTTTTGTATCAAATCACCAATCATAGTTTGTACGCAATATGAGAAGTTTTGATAATTGGTTCGTTTATTTAATTAGCTAAAAATATTCTCAACATATAATCATTCTCAAATATTTAGCACAAAGAGATGACACAACCTTAACTAACTAGATATACACAACAATCACACAATTATGGACACAATGCAACGTATAAAAGTAAAGCGGTAAATGTTAAAGAAATAAGTAAGCGAAGGTAAAGAATATGAAATCACGACTCGGTGAATTATACTGGTCTCGGTCACGAAGTCTCTTCGCCCTTCTCCACTCCACGAGTATCCAATCGAGAGTTACTTCACTAATCAACAAGCTCCCTTTCAGCGGTGAGAGAAAACCGTTATACCAATGCTGTACATTTTTTCCGACACTAGCTAGATGTCGAGGTTCTTTCCTTCGGGTACAACTAACCATTATGTTTTATGGCCCAAGGCCCCAACATAACAAAACCTTGTGGTTTTATGGCCTAATCACATAAACACGAGTCGCTGACATTTTATTTTCCGACACTAAGCTAGTTGTCGCAGTCCTATTCTAGCTAGACCAATTACCACTTCACCAATGTATTTTAAGGCCTTAAAATACTAACCAACCCTTAATCAACCTCAAAAAATATTATACTCAATTGGCATCTACCACACTACTATAGATTGGAAGACATGGTACTCGAATCTAT
This sequence comes from Tanacetum coccineum, assembly GCA_026074375.1. Classification (NCBI taxonomy): domain Eukaryota; kingdom Viridiplantae; phylum Streptophyta; class Magnoliopsida; order Asterales; family Asteraceae; genus Tanacetum; species Tanacetum coccineum. The sequence continues at coordinate 60,418 of BQNB010005316.1, read as the reverse complement.
ATGTAACAAAATTACAAAGGGACTAACTAGACTACATAACTTCGGATCTTGAAGATGGACCGAAGTTCTTCTCTTGCAATTAGGGAAGAAGGGAATGTTAGATAGATTGGTTACTTTTATACAAAGATTATACTATGTTAGTGTCATAGATATTTTAGAGAGCAGAAGGGGATTTTAGAGAGAGAAAAGTATTTGATAAAATCTGTGCAAGAGGTTTTTAATTTTCAGCAAGGGTGTTGACTTGGGAATCTCTTACAATGGTATTCTCATTGCATTTTGATTTTGGACAAGTAGTCTTTTTATAACTTGATTGGTCTGGACACTGTTGATCTGGGTATTTTTGTTTAGGATATTGCATGGAGTCTTTGTATGTGTCTGCTTTCGGCTTTTTTGTGGATTCTTGGTTTGTTCTTTTGTTGTTGTTTTGTTTGTTTGTGGATTTCTCTGTGTTTTGTGTGATCCCTGTAGCTGTATGGTTTTTGATATGTACTCGGTTCGATTTTTGTGGTACCTTGGGGCCTAGTAGTTTGTGTTTGATCTTATTAGCTCTCGTTTATTTGTTTTTTGCTTGGTCTGTTCTGTTGTGTAATTGTATGCTTTTTTTTGGTTTTTTGGTGTCTGGTTTGTTTTGGTGTCATTCTGGTTTTGTTGGTTGGGTGGACCAGTATTTATAGCCTGGGATTCTCCAACGGTCAGCTGGGGGCGGTCCCGGCGGTCCCTTATATATAAGAGGGCCGCCTAGGCCCTAAGGGGGCCGCCCCTAGACTGACGCTCAGATTTTTGTCTTTTTGTGAGGAAGGTTTATCTGACTTAGCTGGCAGCAGTTTTGGAGGGAAATTTTGAATTTCAAAATTTTATGCTTTTAAATAAAACTTATTTTTATTTAATTAAAACTATTTTGTGTATTTTTATAAAAGTCTAGTTTTATAAATATGATGGTTTGAAGAAAAATTATTTTTTGTTCACTAATTAAGTTTTATGATTTGTTTATCATACTTGCGTGATTTACGTTCAGGTGTAAACCAATGTCCCTATTGATTGCATACTTGAGACGTCAAGAGATTTTGATTGCCATGTATGCATTGTTGATTTGTGATTACGAGTAACTTGCGCACTTTACGTCTCGTATTACAAGTCGCATGTTTGTCATCACCAAAACATAAAGAGATCGTATAGATTAAATATCGTAATATTTGCACTAACATTAATTAAGCATGTTAGGAAACATTTAGCCATTATAACATTTAGTTTTAAGAAAAACATAAAATTTGGGTTTCGGGTGTACGGTTTTGGATCAAAATGGAAAATGAGCATGAAATGAGTTATGAAGCTTTAACAAGAGTTTATTTAGGATCATATGAAATTATTAGGGTGTCGTATAAGGTCATGAAGATCATAGAACCTGGGTTTGAGCTTATAGCTTGAAAACGGGTCGAAATCGAGACTTTTAGCTTCGTACGCCTAGAATAATGACTCCCGGGCTTCTTTTCTTGGTTTCTTTTGCTTCACTTCTGTTCTTGAGACTTATTAGGACCTCTTAGGATCTTCTTAGAGCAAAGGATTGCTGCTATGATGGGTTATAGAGGAGGAAGTGGGGGATGAGTTGAATGAATGGGTATTCATGGCTATTTATAGGCGAATTTCACCCTTGGTGCCCAAGGAGACTTAGAGACCAGGTTAGGACATATGTACCAGCTAGAGGATGATGTGGGAAGGCTATGGGGGGAGTATTATATTCTAGAATTAGCTAGGAATGATGTGGAGGAGTCCTTGTGGCCGCGGGTGATTATGGTGCAAAAGAAAGAGATGTGGCCAAAACTTCCGGGACCAGAAGTGACAAAGAGCTGCTGGGTAAGACTGCTTCCAAGGAAGGAGAGTTGTCATAGAGGAGCTTGATCACATGGTTACTTGATAAAATGAGTGAAAATGAGCCAAAAAGGTGTACGGGTCCAAATAGGCACGTTTTGAGTTTTTAAGCTTCAATTTCGAGTGCATTGATTTAGAAATGATTGATTATTATTTGTAAGTCTTGTATTAAGAGTTAATAACACAATTTGGTTAATGGTTTAGGTTTTAAAATGAGAAAATGGGTCAAAACAAGAAAAAGTGTGTCGCGGGTTTAAGTGAAGTGGATTAGGGCATGGTTTAGGTTTTTAAGCTTAGAATTTGAGTAAATTTGATTAGTAGTGATAGATATATGTTCACAATACTTGTATTAAGAATTAATAACAAGAATTGGTAGGTGGTTCAGGTTTAAAATGGGCGAAAATGAGTAAACGGGTCAAATGCTCTCATTAGGGCATGTTTAGGGTTTCTTGGATTCATTTTGTCTATAATTGAGATGAAATGATGAATGTATATGATTAGTAATGTGGTAAAATAAGTTATTACAACTTATTTGAGGGTTGTTTTAGGTTTTTGATGGATAAATATCAAGAAACGGGTGATGGTTTAGAAACTAACTAGGTTTTAGGGTTTAGGGTTTTGAATTAGGGTTTTGAGTGTAAAAATATGTATGAGAGCTTATGAGTAGAATAATTAGGGTTTACACATTGTATTTTGAGTGTACACAAGTGGTGGTTGAAGTATCTAGATTGAAAACGGAGTGAAACTGAAAGGCTATTTTATAGGATCCATGCTTTTAAATGACTTTATATTGAGCTTTTAGAGACTTGTACTTACTTGGAGGGAGTTTATATTTCAAATGAGATGTTATATTACTTGTACTTATGCTTTAGTAACTTGTGCATTCACTTTAGATATTAACTTCTTATGAAATTAGGGTTTTAGAGGTATCACACAGGTTTAAAGGCACGTTTTTTGATATAATGTTGCAATGGTACATTATATGGTAAATATACTTGGTAAAATAGATTGATGAGTTTGACTTGACATGTTATGTTGTTAGCTTGAAAAAACATATATGAAGATAAGGAATGATATAGGTAGGTTGCGTGACTGTGCTACTTTAGTTATGCAAAGGTTCTACCTTGGCATATTTGAGATATTTGCAATTGCAGTAAGGTATAAAGCGGAATATTTCCCCGTAGAATTGTGATCATAATAAAATAGGTTGATTTTGCATTTGATGAAAATTCTGGGTTGTTATAGTCTCCACCCCTTACAGAAATCTCGTCCCGAGATTTAGTCGGATGCTGGAGAGATGTCAAGGAAAGATTTATGATATTGGTATGGAGAGTTGCTTAATCATGTGGGATACAGTTCCATGAGTGAACAGATGATTTGAAGGTATAATGATAATGTTTAAGTGTATGAAAAGATATTTGTACAAATGGATTGAAAGAAACTTGTTTGTACGGGTTTGTATATACTTTAAGCATATTATTTATTATTTATCACTTACAAAGAGAATGCGTCCAATAATCCTTGTAACTGAAAATTTATAAATTCATAGTTCGGAGGTTTATAATTTCCTATTCAAATGAAGAAGCGTCCTAATTCATTTCAATAAGATGATCATAAATCATCTTACCTAAGCATAAAACATGATATCGAAACGGTAAGGTGTAGAAAATGATATGATCATGAAAGGTAAGAAAAATAATGAGATATTAATTGTACTGACGCCCATATAGTCGAGAATGATAATTTATGTTTCAAAAGTATGTGGAGATGTATTCAGAGTTGAATAATAGATTGGAATTGACATATGATTGTCGAGTTTTGATTATTCACAGATATAACTAAGATGCTATCGGACTTCATCACTTTATTATTAACTTTACATATGAAACTTTACATATGAAAAAGAGTTGATACTTATGCTAAGTATCTTGTAGTATGATTCTAGATGAAAACAAAAAATGACAAGGATTGTAGCTTGATGTTTAGGGTTTTCAGATTGAAAAAGATTCTGATGAACTTGAACATTCTCGAGAGTTGTTTCTAGGGTAGAAATCCTAAAGTGAATAAAAGCAAGCTTATCTCTAAGTATGCTTTCTTGTGGCCCTGTTGTTTACTTTTGAGCACTGATTCGCATAATGTCCTTTCTTTCCAAAGGTATTACAAGTTACGGATATTGTTTGTAGGTTGTTTCTAGTAGTTGGTCTTTTGTTTCTGCAATTCTTGGTCAGATGTCCTATCTTGTTGCAAGTTTGACACTTGACAGTGCAAGGACCTATATGATGTAGGGTGCATCTTTCACACAAGGGACGATTTCTAGTATATCTATTGGTGGCAGTATAAGTTCTGAAGGTTTCTTGTCTTTTATTCTGCTGTCGGTGGTAATCATAGTTATGGTTGTTATTGTTATAGTTATTCTGATAGTTGTTGTTGATGATGTTTCCCTTTTCCTCAAGCTTTCGTTTGTGATCATTGGTTTCTTGCACAGAATCATGCTTTATTATCTGATCCATTAATCTCTGAGTTATGTTGATGGCTTCCTCTAAAGTTTGAGGCTTCGAGGCAGTAACATTTCCTTCAATACTTCTGGGTAATCCACTGATGAAGACTTTCATAAGTTCTCTCGATTGTTTCGATTCCATGTTTGGCATAAGACGGCTATCCTGGATTCTCCTAATGTAAGTCTTAAGGATCATTTCCTTTTACAACCAAGTTGTAAAATTCGCTCTTCCATTCTTGTCTTCGTGCCCGAGGGCATTATTATTGTTTTAAGAGCCCTTTTTAATTCGGTCCAATGTGATTTGTTGGCTGTTTATTCCATTAGGTTAGCGTATGCATTCCACCTGGACAGGGCAATCATAAGTTAATGGTACAGGTAGCAAATGTTACTTTGTTTTCCTTGGCACAGTTGCTACGAAAAAATACCGATTTCAGTTCCGCTTCAAACCAGTGTTGATGTGTGGGGGCGGGGGGTGATTGTGAGCCAATCTGTCCTTTCGTACCATGTAAGTAAGAAAGGTTGACAGCTAACGAAACTTACTTTATTGTTTCCCGTTTTTGCCTACAGGTGTTCCTGTAGGTTCCGGTTTTCCTTTGTTGTTTTGTGTTCTGTTGGGATTACTAGCACTTGCCATTGTTGTAGCTTGTGCTTTTAGAGCTGAGGAAATGCCATTAGTAATCAGTTGCTGGATGGCAGCTAAAGTTATGGTTGGTGTTTCGGATGTTGACGTCCTTTTGGGAGGCATTCTATCAACATAAGACAATACGTAGTAAGAATGATATCATAAGTTTTGAAAGGTAATACTTAAAGCACCAATCCCACACCCAAAAAATGTGTGATGCTAAAAATGCTTAAAGAGTAATGCTTATTTTTGAATTTTAAGCACTTATAAGCATCTAGAGGTTATGGTATGATTCATAATGATGGAGACGGAGATAGTGATGCAAATGATGGAGATGATGATGAAAGAGAGATAAGCTGGAAATAAGGTACGAAATGAAATTCCTTTGTATAAAACGATCTTGATTGCTTGTTACTGTACATGTCAAAGATTTGTCAAGCGTTTTTTTATTTATACACAATCCCGTGGTAGTAAAGCTATAAAATGTCTAAGTTTTGTTGACTTTCCTCATAAAGATCTGCCTGATTGTTTGGATGACGAGCTTGTGATCTCCTCAATCGGATTTCGTTAAGATTGGAAGTCTGTAGTGAGCAAAGGCAATCTTATCCTTTTGCCCTAATTGCTTCTTGTGAAGTTTGATAATCTGAGTACGGATTCTCTTAAGTTCGGTCTTTAGTTCGTTACCATTTCTTCGTATGATCATTATATTAATATGTCCTTCTTCCATTTTCTTAATGTGGTGAAAAGAGAGTTCATCTAAGTAATTTAAAATATCTTTGATTTGGTTCTCACCTCATGTTGCTTCTGATGCTTCTTAATTGAACTTTTTCTATTTCAAATATTTGAGGTGGGGTGGTAGGATAGTATGGATTACATCCCAAGACCCTGCCCTTAGGGAATTAGGATGTTATTAGTAGGAGGTTTTAGGATGTTAGTCTTGAATTTCTTTTTTAGGAGAAGGAGTCTTAGGAGATTCAGGAAGGTTTAGAAGGAGTGATAGGTAAAAGGGAAGGATTTATTTTAGAAGGTGTAGGAGAATTTTATAGGAATGGTCGGGTTAAGGACGTTGAGGAGTTTGGCCGCTTCCTTGGAGTCACTGGTATAGGAGTATGTAGTCCTAATAGGGATTAAGGTTTTGAGGTTAGGATTATTGAGGATAGGAACCACTAGGACTCAGGTTAGATATCTCATTTAGGAGTTTAGTCAGGTCAGGAATTATCCAGAGTTGTATTAAAGGGACTTTGAGGTTAGTAGGCTTCATAAGGAGGTAGGGGCTATAGGATCTTTAAGACACCTTAGGAGTTGGACAGGAAGTTATTTAAGGAGTATAAACTGAGGACAAGATGGTAATACAAATTTACTGTTGATTCCGAGATGAATTAGATAACTTAATTGAGGAAGAAGATGGGGGATTCTTAGGTGGTAATAGTTCTTCAGGAACAAAGAAATATCGGGGATCAAATAGTAGTGATGATGGTAATACCGGAGATGGAGTTAAAACAGCTGGTGGAGTAATAGGATCTAGTGGTGGAATAGGTGATTCGTTAGCATAAAATGCTTGTACGTCCTTTAAACAAGGATTATTGTAGAAAGGTGAGATCACTGATGGGATTATATTAGAGTTTTCCGAAGAGTTAAAAGAAATGCTTCCTGATGAAGCTGGGAAATAATCCGATGATACTGAAGTATAGTTAAGAATATTCATAGAAGAAAGAGCATCCTCAATATCAGAAGTAGAGTGGTTGGGGGAAGACATCGTTCTGATAACAACCCAATCGTAAATAACATAAGTTATTTATGGTATAATATAGTATAATAGTTATGTATCTTTACATATTGTTCCGGAATGTAGTGGCACGGAGGACTTTGATGGCTAGAAAAAGAAATGTGGTTATAGTTAAGGTTTTTGACCTTGTTCTCTATAACCATGGCTTTGATACCAATCTGTAACACCCTTATTTTTACAAATATAGCAGCGGAAGCTAATCTGGGGTATTACTTCATGGATACAACAATCACAATCATAGAAAACGACTCAAAAGAGACGTTGTTCAAAAGATACGTTATCATTCATTTAAAATCAGAGTTTTACAACAGCAGGTCCCAAAATCTAGTTACATACAATGAGAATGATAACAAGTTTTAGCCATCTTTATGTCCATGCCACTCCGTGCCATAAGTTGCTCAATTACGTGAGATAAACATGCTAAAAAGTCAACACAATGGTTCGTAAATTCATTAGGTTTGATTTAAATATGTTAAATACATAGTCATCATAAGTAATTGTTTATCAAAAAGCAGCTTGAGTGTCATAGTAATACGTTATAGTGTGGTATTGGGTTACGTTGTTATACACCCGGTATTTGTAATAATTGCAATGAATACAATTATCATGGGAAAATGGTATTGTGTTATTATTATTATTATGGTCATGGTCTCGTCTAAGCTCATGGCACACAAACTGACTAGTGTATATATATACCCAGATTGATGTGATATAATATATTTAATTATATTATATATAATATATATATAGAGAGAGAGAGAGAGAGAGATAATGGCCCACGATGTAGGTACTTGCCACATACCTATGAAATTCAAATATAGTGTGTTTGGTTACCTATCCGGCTAACACAAACATGATTCGTCAATCCCGATAGATATATTCACAATATTTTCGTTCACCCATAAGTGATTAATGGTCCATGATAATGAGGGACTTTTGGCATATAGTAACTTAGACATTAATTGTAATGGTATATCAGGATAGCATATAGTCTAGAAAACACTTATATTCGTAATTTATAGCATGTATCCCCCTCACGGGTTTATAAAAACATTAAAGAGATTAAAAGTGAGGCTATAAACTCACTAAGTCTTTTGAAAAGTAATCACATTGTTATAAGATAAATGAGTATGTAAAAGAGTTTGTAACAAGCATGTATCCCCCTTGCGGGTTTATAAAACATGTAAATATGTAAAGGCGAGGTTATGAATCTCACCTGATAGGTAGTTGTAATATATATTCCAAAATAAAAGCTGACGACCTTATCACAATCTTAACGGGGAAGGTTGATATAGCAAAATGATAGTAAACAGCCACGTCACACAACCTGAGAAAATATGTCAAGTCTTAGAAAGATTGTACTCTAGAATCTTGGTTCAGAGAGTTAGGAGTTTGATTGGAAAGTTTAGAATTATTGTATCACCGTTCGGGCCATCATAATTCAGAAGTCATTCAGTAAACGTTTGAGGAGCTAGGACACTTTAAATCGTAAACCTAACAACTCAGTCATAACGTAATACCAAGATGAAACCCATTAATATGAAGCTCCCTATTATTGTGGTATGATATGGATCCGCGACCTGATTTATAAAAGCACATCGATGATGAATGATATAATAGTTATAACATAAGCGGTTTTAAGCGTTTTGATCAATATCTGAAAATGATAAGCACGACTAGCGTTAATTAAAGTTATGTCTTGTAATGTTTTGAATACATTTTTATACTTTTTCAAAATGTTACATTTTAGACCATTGAGAATGAAAAGTGGCAAAATATACCCTTGGAGTTTGCACTTTTACGAGTTTGGTCCTTCAAGTTTAAAAGATATACAAAGTAAACATTGCACTTTGTAAAGTGACATAATAGACCCATATAGTTATAACTTTGATAAAATGACATTTTCAGCCCCTTTAGTTATAAGTTTAAGAAAGTTATGATATATACCCCTTACATGGATAATATTTACAAAATAAGTCCGAATTGCCATGCAAGCTTATTTTAATATTCCAAAATACATTTGCAGGTTATAGCTTATTAATATAAGCTAAAATATGAAGGTTTAACGCAACGAAAGTTTAAAATAACGATTCGTTAAGCTATGACTCAAAACGGGTTGAATTAGGGTTTCAAAACGTAAACGCGTGGGTTTTAAGTTCAAATTCCTTCAATAATCAATAAAGTGGTTATTTTAACATTAATTAAGCATGTTAGGAAACATTTAGCCATTATAACATTTAGTTTTAAGAAAAACATAAAATTAGGGTTTCGGGTGTACGGTTTTGGATCAAAATAGAAATGAGCATGAATTGAGTTATGAAACTTTAACAAGAGTTTATTTAGGATCATATGAACATTATAAGGGTGTAGTAGTAGGTATGAAGATCATAGAACATAGGTTTGAGCTTATAGCTTGAAAACGGGTCGAAATCAGGACTTTTAGCTTTGTACGCCTAAAATAATGACTCCCGGACTCCTTTTCTTGGTTTCTTTTGCTTCACTTCTGTTCTTGAGACTTCTTAAGACCTCTTAGGATCTTCTTAGGGTAAAGGATTGCTGCTATGATGGGTTATACCGGAGGAAGTGGGGGATGAGTTGAATGAATGGGTATTCATGGCTATTTATAGGCGAATTTCACCCTTGGTGCCCAAGGAGACTTAGAGACCAGGTTAGGACATGTGTACCAGCTAGAGGATGATGTGGGAAGGCTATGGAGTGAGTATTATATGCAAGAATTAGCTAGGAATGATGTGGAGGAGTCCTTGTGGCCGCGACTGATTATGGTGCAAAAGAAAGAGATTGAGTAAGGAAGGCTATGGCGCAAGGTGGAGGTGGTTCTAGACGTTTTAGGGGTGTTTGGTTTGATTTATACATGGCTGTTTTTGGACAGCCAACATCAGTCTTGGTAAAATGGTTGCCATTTGCAAACCGTAACTCCGTTGAAGCTCAAACCAGTGAGCATTGTTAGATATTTGAGTCCTCTACAACGTTTAGTTTTACATATTTGGGGGTTACTATACAAAAATTTAGAGATAATAGCCATTTACTACAGGTGTGCAGAATCTGCGCACCTTTGCCATTTCGGCTATAACTAATTCATCCGACGTCGAATCGGGTTGATTCCACCGGCAAAATGATCACAAGACATAGGGCTACAACCTAGTGTTTTCACTTAATACCCAGAACCTATTGATTTGCCCAGATCCTATGTTTTATAGACTGATCCGATTCTGAACTAGGGCCTAGTTTTAGGTTTTAGGGTTAGAACTAGATTAGGGTTTTGTTTTAGGGTTTCTAGGATTTAATTCATGTATAATGATGTTATAATGATGAAATAGGATTTGTAATGTTGTAAATTAAGTATTTACAACTTATTTGATTAATGGTTTAGGTTTAAAACGGATAAAAACCAAGAAACGGGTTATGGTTTAGAAACTAGCTCGGTTTAGGGTTTCTTGTTTTGATTTCATGGAATCTTATGAAATGAGAATGAATATGGAATGTAAATGAAGTTCATTACTTGCTTTTAACTTGTACTTAATAGATTGTACGGAATTCCTTAGGAAAACGGAGGTAAAACGGCTATTTTGGATGTCATGCTTAATGACTTGTACATTGAGCTTTTAAGGACTTGTACTTTAACTTGGAGGAAGTTTATATTTCAAATGAGATGTTATGTTACTTGTACATATGCTTTAGTAGCTTGTACATTCATTTTAGATGTTAACTCTTCATGGAATTAGGGTTTAGAGGTATACGATAACGGTTTAAAGCCCGTCTTGATATAATGTTGCAAATGGTACATTATATGAGTAATGTACTTTGTAAAAATGATATTATGATATTGACTTGACATGTTATGATGTTTGCTTGACATATATGAAGATATGATTGACATAGGTAGGTTGCGTGAGCTCGTCTACTTTAGTTATGCAAGTCATATTGCATATTGAGATATTGGCAATGCAAGTAATGTAATAAAGCGGAAAATTTCCCCGTATAATTGTGATTATAGTAAAATAGGTTGATTTTTGTATTTGATTAAAATTCTAGGTTGTTATAGTCTCCACCCCTTACAGAAATCTCGTCCCGAGATTTAGTCGGATGCCGGAGAGTTATCAAGGAATGATTATGAATTTGTAAGAAAGTTGCTAATCATATGGGATATAGATTTGGAAATGAACAGATATTGAAGGTAATAATGATAATGATTTAAGTGAAGAAAAGGAATTTATTTGTACAAACGGATTGAAAGAAACTTGTTTGTACGTATGCTATATACTTAAGCCTACTTATTTATAATTTATCACTTACAAAAAGAAGCGTCCAACTCCTTGTAACTGAGAATTTATAAATTCATAGTTCAGAGATTTATAATTTCCTATTCAAATGAAGAAGCGTCCTAATTCATTTCAATAAGATGATCATAAATCGTCTTATAAAAACATGATATCGAAATGGTAATGTGTAGGAGATGATATGATTTTTCAAAATCATAAAAGATAATGAGAATAACGAGATATTAGTTGCAATGATGCCCATTTTCGTCGTATTTCAATGATAATAAGTGTTTCAAAGGTATGAGGGGAGTATTCAGAGTTGAACATAATGGAATTGACAAATGACGTCGAGTTTTGATATTACCAAATAACAAGATGAAATGAAATAATCCCTTTATTATTTCATAGATAAATTTACATATCTTACATCACCGAAACTCTAAGAGTGTTGATACTTATGCTACGTGTCTTGGGGTAGGATTCTAGATAAAATAATAAATGACAAGGATTGTAGCTTGGTGTTTGGGGTTTATGAAGTGGGTTTCAGATGATCCTTCATATGTAACTGGTGGCGAACCTGAGTATCCTCAAGAGTTGTTTTCAGCGGTTGATCTTTTGTCTCTGCAGTTTCTGGTCAGATGACCTACTTCGTTGCAAGTCCGACACTTGACAGTGCAAACTCCTGTGTGATGCAGGGTGCATCTTGTACACAAAGGAAGGTATCCATGGTATCTTTTGGCAGGATAAGTCCTAACAGTTTCTTGTCTTCTATTCTGCTGGTGGTGGTAATCATTGTTACGGTTGTGATTGTTGTGGTTATTTTGATAGTTGTCGTTGTTGCGATTGTTGGAGTGGTTATTGTTGTTGCGATATTTGGGGTAGTTGTTGTTGTCGATGGTGTTTCTTCTGTCTTCAAACTTTCGTTTATGATCATTGGTTTCTTGCACAAAATCATGCTTTATTATTTGATCCATTAGTCTGTGAGCTATGTTGGTGGCTTCCTCCAGAGTCTGAGGTTTTGAAGCAGTAACGTTTCCTTCAATGCTTTGGGGCAATCCTCCGATGAAAGCTTCCATAAGTTTCTCAGAATTTGGCACCATGTTTGGACATAAGACTGCTAATTCCTGGAATCTCCTAATGTAAGTCTTAAGATCATTTCCTTTCACAACCAAGTTGTAAAATTCGTCTTCCATTTTCTTGACTTCAGTTCGAGGGCAATACTTATTGGTGACTGCTAAAAGGTTCAACAGTACGATTCTAACTCGAAGCCGCTAGCTTCCGGTTCAAAACCCGGCCCGCGTATCAAGAATTCAGTTGGCGGAACAATACGAGTTAGACCGCAAAGCCAAATGACCGTTCTCAGAGATAGAGAGAAGAAGACCGAAGGCGGTTGATCCAATCTCAAGATTGCGGAGGACAATGCGTTTCTACAAATCTACACACGCGGAGATGGATGCGCCGACAGCCGCTTATAATCACGCCAAAATGCAAGAATCCGAGCGGCATATCCACCACCTACAAACTAGTCGGCGCCTGCCAAAATTAATGATTTTTTAATTCTATGCATTTTTATTTTATTTCCTTTATTATAGTCTTTTAATTTATGTTTTATTTATGTATTAGTGTTTTAAATGTAATGTTTTAATTCAATTAATTTTATTTTTAGTTATATATAAGTTATTTTAAATAAATATTCAAAAAAAAAATTTATGGGAGGAGGGGGGAGGGAATTCTGGATGCCAGAGCGGCGGCGGGCGCGGGCGGAGCCCCACGAGGGGGGGGGGGGTGAATTCCTGGTTCATGGGCATTTTGGTTGCGCGGAAACTTTATTTTTGTCTGACGGAATAAAAATTTTTAGATTTGGGTCAAAAGTTTGGCACCACGACTATCTGTGCTCTAATTAATGGCGCCGAAATCATCAAACGTGAACACTGAATTTCTTGGAATGGTGACGTCATTCCCAGAAATCATTACTGATGAAGAACCAAGTTGGTGATGACAAGACGAGGACATACAAGTAGATCATCATGGATGATGGCTGCTAAAAATCTCCTGTTATTATAAGTTTTTTTCTTTCATGATCGATAAATTAGAAAAAAAAATAATTAAATATTACGTTAATTACTTTTGAGAGTACATAATTTGCCATCGTCACCTAAAAATCTCCTAATACTATTTGATAGTACTTACTGAAGATTTATCATGATTTGGAAAATATTTTTAACACCACTACGTTTTAGTAAATACTTTTTAAAACCATCATAAGTTGGTTAAAAATATTCAAATTCCAAAATAGTAACAAATAATAACCAATCAAAATTAACCATTTCTTCTTCAACCTACAAAGATTGATTTTTTTTTCTCAGCACGGCCACCACCACTTCTTTTTCTATTTTTTTCTTTTACATCAAACCTACAAAACTCAAAAAAAAAAAATCTAAAAAGATCCAGCCAGCCTCCTCCAAACTTAAAGAATATATGATCTAAAACACATGCACGAATCGATCTGCACATAAACACCCTCTATACCGTGCTCAGAAGAAAAATTAGTGACGGTGAGGTGGGCTGGCCGGAATTCAATGTGCCGTAGATCTGGAGACATGATGAAGATAGGTGGTGGTGGCGGCACAACACACACGCATATCTTCTTATTTTCATATAATTATTTATTAAAAGAAAACAAAAACTAAACCATTGTATCTTTAATAAAAATATCATGAGAGTTTTTTAATGAAAAAAATAGTATGTGGGTTTTTAGAAAAGGAAGATATACTAGGAATGAAGATAGATAAAGAAAAAAATAGCATGTAGGTTGAAGAAGATGTTGACTTAATTTGATTGTTTAATTTAATATATATATATATATATATATATATATATATATATATATATATATATATATATATATATATATAGAGTATAAATTAATAGGAAAAGTAAAGAAAGAAGAAGATAATGGTATTTCAGTTTGACGAAGGTCACCCAAAAATACAATTAATTTTATTTTTAAAATAACCCTTCATTAAAAAATACAATTAATTTATTACATGATACAAACCAAACAAGTTACTAATGTATTATAAAAAATTTGACATATGCTAACCACCGAGTACCTTTCACCACAAATCAGCACAACTTTGTAGTACCGTCGGCTATCATTTTTCGTATCGCTATTGCATTGTGATGCACAAATATTTGTATGAACTTATTGGTTTTTGCTGGTGAAACCTTGTTTGTTGTTTTCTTTTAATACTTTAATGACACCCTTTTTTACTTGACTTGGTTGTTCTTGCAAATGCATATTGTCTCAACCGAGCATATTGTTTCGCTTAATCTCCAATCACTTTATCTTTTGCAATCTGTTTTGCCCTAAAAACGACCATCTTAGAAACTCCTAATTCATAGTTCTTTTGTAATTAATCTTTTAGAGCAAAAAGATGTACGCAAGGGTTTGCTTTCTCGCATACCTGGATTGGAACAAGTATAGTTATTATAAATATACTCATTTTAGGGACAAAACAACGTCGTATCTTGACGTAAAAGTTTTTTGGCCCACTAAAATCATTATTAAAAAATATATTTACAAAGCATACCTTCAAACTGTGTGACAAGTTACGAAAACAACCTTAAACTTTTAGTTATTTTCGGCTTTTTAATATAAGAAACTCTATTTATCAAATATGTAATGTATATCTATCGATTCATTCAGAAAAAAATACTGATGAAAACATCTTCGAATTGCAAACAAAATTATCATAATATTGCAATGCTTCTGATATACGTACGATTTTATAAAAAATGTTAAAATTTAATATATATACTTTTGAAATAGAAAAAAATAATTCAAAACACACCCCTAAACTCATTAATAACATTAAAATAAAACATGGGGGGTTAAAGACGTTCAATTCTATAAAAATTTAATGATGCTATATGATTGCTGGTATTGAAGACAAGACATCATGGATCCAATGATGCTATGCACAACCCTCCTCAGCTATTTGGGTTTCTCTCAAAAGAAACTTATCTCATTTGTCACGGAGATTAACACGACTTCTATTGACTTTCTCACTCCGAGTTAGTTGATATTAAAAAAGGTGGCAGTCAGCTCCAGCCTCCGATTACTAAAACTAAAGTGCACAAATCGAGTCTAGAGCCAAGAAAAACGAATTATAACATACACCAAATAGTCTAGAAAAATACGCCCGTCACAACGCGCGAGCCGCTATGCTGCTTGTTTGTAAAATTTCCACCCACCGGGTTTGTTCACATTTAGGTCTACAACAATGTAAAAAGACATGTTTCTCTTTTTTTATATACCCACCCCTTTTTATATTTTCACAATCTGACCCACCAAGTTTCAACACTGGGGCCATGATTTTGTGATCAATTATAAACGTCTAGCCCATTAGTGTTATAAAAGGCACAACACCCCTTCTCTCTTGCCTTTTTTTATAAAGGAGAAATTACCCCGATAAAATAAAAAATGGTTAAAGAGAACGCTCTTACCTTTTTCTTATCATTTATAGGCAAGTATATTTCTCTTTGCTCAATTGAAATTCTAGTGACTATCTTTTTTTATCACCTACTAGCTTCAAGGCCCGCCCGATGAGCGGCTAGCTTTAAGTATTATTATGAAAACATAAAACTGTATAAAGAAAATGATTACAAAAAATATAATTCATAAAAAGACATGATGTTTAAGGGAATAAAGTTAACGTAAAATGTCAATGTAAATAATCCGGAAAAATGAAAAAAAATAAATAACCTTGAGTGCATTGTATAAAGGTAAAACAACTTTAAAACAAATAAGGTAAAACTTATAGTCAATGAGGTACTTCTTTATACACAACATTTTCGATTCATAAACACTTATAGCTTCAAGGCCAGCCCGATGAGCGAGCTAGCTGTAGGAATTCTTTTAAGAAAAATCGATAGAGTAAACAGCATGATAAGATCACGTTAAAAATACAAAACGAACAATAAACTGATGTTTTTAAATACCATAAAATAATTACGTATAGTTGATTGCAGAAAGTAGAATGAAAAAAACATTGTTTGTAGAATTGTTGTAGTTGACATATTTGTCGGAACATAGCACTTTTAGACGCTTATTGCTTTTTACCCTTGAACAACTACGTGAAAAAATTGGACTTTCCAAATATAGTCTCACATTTGACAAAAATTTACATTGACTTTTGTTTTTTGTCATGGTAACACAAACTGAAACGGGGAATCGCCTCGTGTTAAGCTAACAACGCATCTTCTTATCGTATGAGCTTATTACCAAGCAGGGTATAGCGCAAGCCGTATGCATTTCACCACCAACATAATCTTTGGCCTCAATGTTATTGGTTCCCATTCTCAAAGGAAAGACATCTCCATGCTAAAAATGATAGTGTCCAGGCATGTGGATTCAAGTACAGACCTGCAATCAATAAACATAATGGTAAAAGCATTTATAGTGTATCTAGAAACCTTAATTTGATGACGAAGACCTAAAAACTAATAGTTACACATGTTAAACCATTGAAGTTCCACTTTCATAGATATACTTTCTGTTTTTATGATCATTATTATCACCCAGAGGCATAAGTGTGTAGGAGATGATCAAGCTATAAACACACAAAAACATTAGTTATAATCAATGGACACCTATAAAAAACATAACATTTGAGGTTCATCTATGAGGCCATTACATGACCATTCTCAACATTATTTGAAAAAAATCTATCAGCACTTCGATTGATAGATACTTCAGGTTTCAATAGAAAATATCTGTTATACCTAAAGATTAAGCCCTTTCATTGAATGTGGAGGTCCACTTAATACGGAAATGCAGAGATATTCAAGTTTTAATATATTATAATTAGGGTAAATTGCAATTTTGGTCCCTATGGTATGGCCAAATTGCAGGTTTGGGACCTTAACTTTTGAAATTGTAGTGATGGTCCCTATTTTCAAGTTTGGGTTGCAGGTTTGGTCCTTTTGGGTTGCATTTTTGGTCCTTGTGGTTTGGCCAAATTATAGGTTTGGTCCCGGCCCCGGGACCAAATTTGCAATGAAAACTTGAAAATAGGGACCGTCATTGCAATTTCAAAAGTTAGGGTCTCAAACCTGCAATTTGGCCATACCACAGGGACCAAAAATGCAATTAACTCTTATAATTATGATGTCCACCATAGTCTATATTTTTAATATCTTAAAAATCATTTAATATGTATGGCTCTCTATTTTTATTTTTTAATTTTAACAGTGAAGTGATGAAATAGCAATAGATTTTTTATTATGAGATAACATGGCCAAAGGCCTTCTTGATGTTGAAGTGCACTTCTAAATGCCAGCTAAACTTGTATCACCACCCTTTTGTACCTATATAAATCCTTGAATCCCCTTACTCCACATTCACTCGATATCCTCAACACCACCCCCTCTAATAATACTTAGTAAGTGCAAGCTTTTAGTTGCTCACTTAGAGATGGCTTCAAAGAGCAATGCTTCACTAGTTTTCTTCCTAGCCCTCAATCTTCTCTTTTTTGCCACGGTGAGTGGTTGCGGTGTTGGGATTTTATAAACTAGTAAACCAATTACTACGAGTACGCATCGGAATGAATCTAATTTGATGCTTACAATTAACACATAATATATAAACAAATAAATACTAAACTTTGTTTAATGATATAAAAATCAATAAACGGGTTCTTGAACTAGATCTTGATTTCTTAAAACAAATGGTTAAATTACCGTCTTTATGGTTGCTCACACAACCCGTCAAACGAACACGTCACGGTACTAGTAGTTACTTCACGAAGATCAAACAACTAGTGTTTTCTTGATTCTTGAACAAAAACCCTACTTAGGGTTTATGCAATAGTCGAATAAGGGGAAAAAAGGGGAGACTCGAAACTAGGGTTAGGCTTTCTTTTCTTTCTTGCTTGAACCAAAAAACCTAAAAGGGATTTAGGGTTTTTCTTGCCTTCCTTTTGGTCGCCGATTTTAGGAGAGGAGGGGAAAACCGATTTGTACAAAATCGGTTAGGGTTTGTGTGTGTTTGTGATGGATCGAATGTCACAAAGAGAGGGGGATGGGTTGTTTATATACCCCTCAAACCCTAATTAAATAACTTGGAAAACAATTCAAAGTATATCCTTCCTAGTCCTTATCCAACACAAAAATTGCACTTATCCTTCCTTCTTGAAGCTTCTATGGCCGGCCACTTTAGGGGGTGTCCATAGAGTTTTGGTTTTTGACTTTTAAGCCCCTTTTGTTTAATAAACACTCGTTTAGTTTGTTAAAACATTTAACGGTAACTAACGGTCGTTTTAAAAAACATTTTGTGAAGTATTATTAAATATTCAATAAATATATAAAACACATATATATTAAATACATAATAAAACATGTTCTCCGTATTTTAGTGTGTGCCCCCGATAGGCTTACGTATATTTGGCGTATCAAAACGACCACAAACTAACAGCTCCCACTTAGGAGTTTAGAGTAGCCCATTAGTACAAACAATGGTAAGCGTCTAGCAACACTCCATTGTTGCCAGAAATACTTGAGTTATGGTTTCAAGAAACATCTCATTTTATTGGTTTATTACTTGCTAATAGCATCACTTTGTTATAGATACCGTTAAACCATGGATATTGATCCCCATGGATATTGATCCTAACTCATTCCATGTAGTTTAACTCTTAGTCTCTCGTTATAGAAGTAAATTCAGATATACCAAATGTAACTAAGTATTCTTGATTTACCCTTTGGGCATGGCCATACAGTTATCTGATTAATTCTGGAGAGGGCCCAATGATATCATTCTGCACATATCAAGTGGAGGAACAAATTCTTTATTGACTGCAAGTGTCGTGGATGCTGCTTCACATTATTTCTAAAAATAGTCTTTAAAACTACCTTATGCAGGATAGCGTTTGACATATAATCAAAAAATGTGATGAGGTGGCATTTTGTAAGTATTTCTGAGGTCATTTCACCCTCATATATACCCAATTGTGCCTTAAAAACGCCCTAAATCATATCTTTTTGTGTTTTTAGCAATTTGGAAGCACTTGGAGCAAATGGAAATGTTTTGGAAGCTTTTCGGGGTATTTTAGAACATTTGGATGAAGTTCGAATGGAGTCGGGACATGAAGACACGGATTTCTTGAAGACAACCAAGACCAGCTAAACAGTAGCCATAGACGTCGTCTGGAAAAGCCTAGACGCCGTCTGGATTCTGAGGAAGATGCCGTCCAAGACCCTACTAATGCCGTCTGGAGTCTGTCGGCCAAGAAACCCTAAGAAGATTCGACGGCCAGACGCCATTTGGATTTCCCAGACGCCATCTGGGGCCTGATGCCTCTATATATATACATTGTATTTTACCCTAAAAAGAGAGACGAAAATTACATTAAAAGTTAGGTTTTTAGAGTGACGAAGTGTGTAACCATTAAAGTTGTTTTTAGGGTTCTTATAACCCTAATACATCCTTTGTAATCATCTACATCAATTGAAGACCAAGGTATATTCAATCTATCTTACATTATGTCTATGTTTTGTTTGATTGATTGTTCTTGTGCTTCTTTTGCTATGTCCGGCAAAGTTAAATTAGTGTTTATACATGATTGCATGAAACTTATGATGTGAGTCTTGTTTGATTGTTTCTTCTTGATTGGTTGTGTATACGTTAGGCTCTAGAAAACCAGATTAGATCTTCGTATCTTAACTATTGATATGTCTAGGGAAACGTGAGTGATAGATGATGCATCACCCATGATTCTATGCTATCTGGCCGTATTTGGGCTCAGCCTTGACCGTAGTGTAGCTCTCTGGTTCGATTAAGCGGATACATTTAAGTGTTTGTTAATGCACATGTGTAGGAGTTTATCTAGTAAATGTTCGCATACCACTATGCTAGGTTTATGAATCATATGTAAACGATTATAGGTATGTGTGTTCTCGGTTAGGTCTAGTAAATGTCTCCATACCACTATGCTAGATTTATTTTTTTGCATATGACTTGTAATTAATACAAATGGAAACACTTCCATATTTAATGAACAAGGTGTGACGGGCAACATGAAAACAAGATGATCATTGTTGGTTGTAGTGCATGATTAGGTAGACACGCTTCACTCATCATATGCATTTCTAAGTAGTTTAATTATTAGCTTAATTTAGTTTTAGTTAATCAAACCACCATCCTATTATTTAATTTTATTGCTTTTATAAAAACATAAAAATACCAAAAAGAATCTTTCTTCATACCTCTAGACTTTTGTACGTGTGACACGGACCTCCCACACTATTAACCTAGAGAACGATAACAACCCCGAGTCCTTACCTATACTACACTGCAATAATCAGGTATACTGCCTGGGGGTTGTAAAACTTCGGTGTTGCAACCCTGCACATCAAGTTTTTGGCGCCGCTGCTGGGGAATAGTTAGGTTTTGTGTCCCACTAGCTTAGGTCTACTCACTAGATTCCTATCAAGTGAGACCACTCTATCCTTAGTTTAGTAAGTTAGCTTTCTCGTAGTCTATTTTTTATTTGTGTTATTTGTTCGTAAAATTCCAATGACTATTCCATTCTTCACTATGGGAAATGCGAACCCGCCTCACACATCCTTTCGACACCCACCACAATTTACACCCATTATATTCCAAACTAACATCGTGGTGTTCCAAAAACATCATGATGAATCTTTCTACCAAGCGTGGGCTCGTTTTAAGGATTTAATCCAAAAGGACCCTCATTTTGGCCTTGATTTATGGTCTAAAATTCAAATATTCTACAATAATGTTGACCACATCACCCAAATGGCCCTTGATGTTGCAGCTGATGGGAGACTTAGGTACTTAAGTACTGGAGAAGCATGGGAAACCATTGAGAATTTTGCCCAATACAAACATAAGGTGCGGGAAAACCCAACCACCCTCGAACGTGGAAGTCTAGGGCACAACCCTTATTTTGGAAAATTCATTTGGGAGTGAGATGGTTAGAGTGAAGGTACCTAGGTGCATGGCATGGCTAGACTTCGGTGAACCAATAGATAGCTTAGGTACGGTAGATAATGAGGTGGATAATCTAGGCACACAAAACACCCCACAAACCCCACCATCATTTGAGGAACATACACCGTCCGTGACTTACCCGGATGAAATAGGTGAAACTTTAGGAACCCTAATAGAGGATGAACCCTTAGACGATGTAAACTAGAGGATGTAGGATTAAATTGTGATCATGGCATACCTCTTAGTTCTAGGGAATTTCCTAGTTTTAATCAGCCGGAGCCTCAACATTTACCCGACTTTCCATCCTTAGATGTAAGTCTAGGAGATATAATAAGCCCCAAACCACCCATCAAACCACATAGTCCAGATAGTTTTAGGATGAAGGCAATAGATCATTTGACCATTCATACACTGCCTTCACCTCACGTGGCATATTCCCTTCCTAAGGATGTGTATTACTATTATCACCCATGCGTAGAAGACCTTAGGAAACACTATGGATTTAAACCGGGTTTATTAGGACAACGTGGATCTCTAGGTGTTTATTTTTTTGAATTGGGAGATGATAGAAGATGATTGTGGATTAGAATCAAAAGAAGTTTCTTTTCTAGGAAAAGAACTTAGTTTACCCATTAAGCCTAAGAAAATGGGGAAGATTAGAATTAAAGAAGCATACCGTTGGGATCATATTTTACAACAACTAATTTTTCAACATATGTCTCCTTCTTACCACAATGGTGTGTACCACTACTATCACCCGTACTTGTAGGGAGGCCTACTGTTTACGCGTGAAATAAGTGTAAAGTCAGGCTCGTGACTCGAACAAAAACAAGCGCTTGTTGGGAGGCAACCCAACTTTGTTTTTAATTTCCCGCATCTTAGGATTGAGTCTTATGTGTTTGGTGGATTTTTGCATGTTTCTTGTTATGCTTTTAAATTTGATATTGTAATCATGCTTTATTTTGTTATAAAGGTACATCACTAAGAAAATAAGTGTAGGGAAACTTGTAATTTGATATCAACACATGTTAATTGTTTGTGTTATCGAGTCATATGTATGGTTTGATGTTTTTCTTAGCTTTTGTAGTAAAATCTCTCCAAAGGAAATACTCATAAGAAACTCGCAGGAAATTTCTTTCAAAAAACGAATTCACAAAATCCCCCAGTAGTTATAGACGCCGTTTGGGATTTTCCTGACGCCGTCTGTAGTAGTAGCTAAAATCACCCGAGTTTCAGTAGCCATAGACGCCGTCTGGGTTTTACCCAACGCCGTCTGTGGCTAGCTACATGAAATTTTAATTTTTCAAACTTTTGATTGAATGCTTTTGCTTAACTTTCTAAACTTGTAACTTTTCTAGGATTTGCAGGCCAAGACTAACGAATTAACCATACATCTATCATTTACTTTCTTGTTAATAAAGTTGAATAAACCATCAAGTGATACAAAGGGTGCATCGCACTTTATATCGTAGATTTTACGCGGGGTTGTGTCTTTTGTCTTTGATTTTCAAGTTATATTAGAGAAGAGCCTTTACAATGAAGATTATCCCAAATGATGGACGACTAGTTGAGGACTCTTGGATGAAGATTTAACCCGATTATCAAGCTTCTACCCAAATTCGCTTAATCCAGGGGAGTATTAGTTTCTCTCAACTCTTTAATCTCCTTTCCGCATTCCACTTTTTAGAACGTTGATGGCAATATTCACCTTAAGTTAGAGGGAGTGGGGGATAAAAAGAGCCTTTGATTCTACTCTTCTATTTGGATTTGCTTGTTCTTTGAAATGATGTCACATCCCGTAAGTTTCAGGTCAACATTTTAAACCTTTCCGATTATTATCTTTGTGTAATATTTCTCATTTTCAGGTTATTTTCAACTTTAATAAATTCCATTATTTATTTTTAGAGTTTTACGCGTTCGCTTTTAATTATTATCTTATAGTTAAATCGCGTAAACTAAAAATCAACGTTCAATGTAAACGGACATCAAACAAATTAAAGTTTACATCAAGCAAGTGTTATATGATTATTAGGAGTATAATTTATAACTTTTCATAATTTATTTTTGTTGGTTACGTAAAACGCTTACGTTTCGCAATAAATTATATTCGGTCGTACCCGGAAGCACCTTTACCTATCTACACTTAAACAAATACCCACGTTTATACCCAATACTCAAAATTTAATTATTTTTCTCACTTATATCATCTTAGAACCGGTCATGGGGTTTTATACATGAAACAATTCATTTAATTCCTATTAAACCTTTCTTACAACTTGTAAATCCTTACACAAAGTTGTACTTGGACCCAACTTCCTAAAGATTGTCTAATCTTGGTGTCCAGTGGTCCCTTTTGCCCGAATACCCTTCCTAGAGAGGAAGTCTCTTACAACATGTCCTTAAACCATCTAAGCTTCCATGGTTTCATTGAAGTAGTTTCATGGTTTCCAAGGTACTATATAAAGAAAGCCCTAGGTTCATATTATACTCTTGCATTCCTACAAGAAAAATCAAAGCAAACTCTCTCTCTTTTTGGACTCAAAACCCACGGCACAACTATAACAATTAGGGTTTCATTTTAATTTTCCATTCAAGGCAATCCAAGCATTCAAGTGTTCATTCTAAGGTTACCTAAACTACTAAGCTCTACTACTCAAGGTGTTGGGAAGCTTGGATTCGGGTTTAGCAAGGAATTATCAAGAAAACATAATTAGGGTTTTGAAGGCTTGGTTGGGGTTTACATCTTGTGTTCATCATCCTACTTGACTTCTATAAGGTCTATTTAAAGTTTTTTCAATACTCATTCATTTTTTCTAGTTGTGATACATACTTGTTGCATTATTTTAATCCCCACCTATTTTCATTTTTAAGTCATATAAAGTCATTTGATGATTTATATGGACAAAAGGGACATGAAACATTTAGAGGACTAAATACATGTTGCATAATACGGTACACCACTTGGTAAAAATAAAGGATCATGGTTCTTAAATAAATGATTGAAACTCGCTTTATAAATTCGAAAACCCTAATTATATCTTTATACATACTATTGGAATTCGAACCATAAACCCTATGTTTTATATTTTATAAAAATAGTGCTCTTTACAAGGATCGTGACAATTGTAAGGAACTGAAAAACGATTATAAAACGAACAATTATGAATTTTTACGATTAATATATATATTAACTTATAAAAACAAATTTATAATAAGCTGTGAAAACATAAAAGTTACTGTTCAACGAGATAAAAAGTCCATAAATGTAATATTTTGATAAAAATCCTTAATAAGAAACCCACTGACATAAAGAACCACGAAAAAAACGGAATTAAACTGAACAAAATTACGTAAGTTTACAAGATATTATATAATTAAGTCTATAAAAACAATTTTTATAAACATGATCTGTACAAAATAAAGATATACTGTTTCATACAGTGGATTCAAATGTTATAAATATAACACATCTTGTATAAATTAACTCTAATACTAAATCCAAAGGGATATAAGATACTTTACGAGAATACAGAGCTAAACGAACGAGTTATGGATTTACAAACAATTACACATATTTAATTTTCTATATATAAAATAATTTAATATAAACGTCGATGAACATAAAAGTTTACTGTACATCATTCGGTCTAAACTTATATAAACATGATGTTACTAATAAATTATAATCTTAATAACCGTATAGACGTGACATAAGAATACTTGTAAAACGAAGTCGAAACAGATAAAGATAATGAAGTTTTAAAACTCTAGCCATTAACTTTTTATTTTCTTAACACATCTTTAAGTATAAACTATTATATTTAATAATAAATATCATTATTACATCATACATATTTTACAAACGATGCGTTAAGTAAATGAAAAGTAATATTTTCAATGACGAGATACATACAGTATCATAACTTCACTTTAACAAATACTGAAGTTGAAATATCGTTTCAACTTTTAAGAATTAATAAAAACTATATAGGTGGTTTGGTGTAGCGTATTGCAATATGTATGTTTTTATTTATATGAAATACATTATACTCAACACAGCACCTCATAATTTTAATTAATTTAGCTTTCAACAAATTGTCCGAGGCGATTCAACGTACTTATTGTAGATAATCAATCCAATCACTTACCCAAGTTGACATGATCTCTATCATAGCCCCTGTGCTATTTATACAACACTCGTTCGTGTATTAGCCCACAATTGGGACGGTGAAAGGAAATTATGCATTGTTCTTTACAATTTGGAACTCAACAGTTCATACACCACATTTAAACATATTCTACATCCGAAAAGTTTGTCATTAAGCCAAAAAGGAACATACAAACCCCAACTATATGCGCCACTTCATCATCGCGAAACTAGTCAAATTGCTAGTTTAGCGAGCGCGAACATCTTGTTCTCTCTTCATACGTCTAAGATCTACTATTATGGGCTATTGGAACATTCAGCCCGAGACGCTACAGAGCGTGAGTAGCGCAACTTCAGGTAGCAGTTTCGACAGTACTGACACAACCCGATAACTAAAGCATTCGGAAATCGCAATTTATAGATAGCGCTGACTTAGCGGGTTGAACATCCTAACATGCGGATCACTACTAGTCGACATAAAAAATGTACATCAATCACACTATAAATGATCTCGATGCTTCGGTGTCATGACTAGTGCACTCGTAATTACTTTTAAGATATTGTAATTGTTACATGTCTTCCTTATAGAAATCTGTGTGGTCCTACTTATCATCCATTTACTAAACCATTGAATTCACCAACTATATTGATTAGACGGTCCTTCTTAAAACAGAGTCATTCTTTTACTACTCC
This sequence comes from Tanacetum coccineum, assembly GCA_026074375.1. NCBI lineage: Eukaryota > Viridiplantae > Streptophyta > Magnoliopsida > Asterales > Asteraceae > Tanacetum > Tanacetum coccineum. Next base: position 34,512 of record BQNB010005316.1, on the reverse strand, counting down.
AGTCAATAAGTAAGCAAAAAACAAAGATACATTCTGTCGCCCATTAATTGCGCAAATCCAGTTTTAAACTCTATAAAAGTATTTGAATCTGACATATTACATTCTTGGCGGAACGTGTAGTAATAGTCTCATAAAACCATTTCCTCAGTTTCTTACTTTCTTGGACTCTTAACTATTCTCTATCTATAGACGTAACTGCGAACTATACGGTAACAACACATAGTACAATATTTAATCCATAACGTCTATCCATTTATAAACGAACATCATACTATAGAGTGTCGTTATATCTGGTAGCTCAATACATCATCTAGAGCGATATTGCCTTCCCATTGATTCTTTACTGTCGACTTATGTAATATCCAACCTCACAACCTCCATAATCTCGCAGACGAACCCACTATTTTGGAGGCTTGTGTTTACAGCGTATTGGCTCAACACAAGCATAGGTTATAAAAGAACCAGTCAAATGTTTTTACGTGGACTATAACCATTATACAAAACATTTGCATCATATAAAAAAGTTTTCACAGGGACCATACACTATTGAGTCCATTAAAGATGGGATACTCAATGTTTTCATGATACTTATACTGTTTATATTACTGACATATATACTCATGATAGTCTTTATATTATATACATATAGAAGTTTTACTTTATCTTCCTGCATCATTCTTTTCTATCATCATCCGCTGTTCACCGGTACACCTCTGTTACAACTGACTTTAATTCTCCAAACCGGGAGAGTTCTTCTGGGGAGCCGACGAGGATAATCTTTGAGATGTACCACGAGTCATCGTATATGGATTGATGACCTTCCCATCAGCCAAGTAGCCCCCACCATCTCTGATCATGTGCCCGAACAACCTGAGGCACCCAGCTTTCCCCTAACTATGTGCCCGGTCCTGAGCACCCACCATCACCCATTGAGATACCATTTATACCCGAGCCTGAGTACCCAGAGTACTTAGTACCTTCGGAGGATGAGGCACCCATGGAGGACCAGCCTCTACCCGCTGATGCTTTCACCCGTGAGCCCTAACACCCCACACCAGAGCTATGTACCATGATTCTGATCCAGAGAGAATCTCGGAAGAGGATCCCGAGAGAGCATGTTGACTACCCTAGCCGACGAGGGGATGATAATGATGAGCCCTCCGATGATGACACTGATATGATGAAGCGATGATGGATGACGGATCCTTTCGAGGGACGAGAGGTAACGTGGAGGATGGAGGAGCACCTAGCTCCGAGCCGAACTCTCCGGTATACCCTGTTTGCTGCTGACACCTGTTCCCTCCCAGCCTGGATACAAGGCATTTGAACGATGATCTGCACCCACACCGAGACCACCTCAGATCAAGATCCCTTTGCCCAGACAACGTCTCCGTATGGCACGGAAGACTGTCAGAATGACCAAACCACCGATGTCGCATCCATGGAGGCAGCATTGCGGAGCCTGCAGCCAGCATACCTACATATCCACCACTACCTGTTGCAACCATCACCTTAACACCCTACCATCACCACTCACTCTAAGCGCCTACTATATAGACACCAATTAGCTATAGGGCACTGGGATTCGGATAGAGCGCAAATGCATCACCACCATTAAACCACTGATCCTACCCAACCATACTTCCCCCAGGACGATGTCCTGAGGCTGATATGCCGCCTCGAAGAGAGCTTGTCTTCCTACTACTAACTCCCCCTCTCCAAGGATAACGAGATCGGGGAGATTTCAAGCGGCTGTGCCGCGAGACAGCCGAGAACCTACTCCAGCGGTTGACACTTGGGATTGAGAATGTTAGGCCAATGATGGAGAAAGCACAAGCACCTTAGATGGGGTCGACCAGAGAGTGACAAAAAAAGAGCCTTGATACCACTGTTAGACAGAGGACTTAGGAGTTCGAGAATCCGATTTGAGGATGCACGTGATGATCCTAGCTACTTAGGAGCACCTGGTCAACTCACTATACAGGGATAGAACCATACCACCGGCCTACATGCAACTTTGGCTATAGATTGAGAGCTTGTATAGCTCGTATAGCATGGACTATGTTTCAGAGGAGAGAAGTGCAGCCAATAGAGCACATGTTAGGACACTGAGGCACATGTAGCCACGTTAGATTGCTCAGAACCTCACACTTCAGACTCAGTTGACTACAACACTTATTGGACGATTGCGACACTAGAGACTAGAATGACCCAGAGCCCTAGGAAATGGTCCGAGCTGAGGCTTCAGCAGCAGTTAGGTCATAGCATCAAATGTACTATCCGGTATACCTATTAAGTTTTTATGTTACTCCCACTAATATGCGGTAAGGACTTTTTGTTTTATCTTTTTAGCTATCATTGTATGCGTGTTAAGTATATGGTGATCCCTAGCTAGACACCGCCTTAGGTCCATATTTCACTTTTTGTATCCTCATTGTACAAGAACATGTTGTAATCAGGACCATCATGTATGATTATTCGATGTTTGTTATTGTATGGATGTTGATTACTTTATGTCATTGTTGATTTCACTATCAGTTGTAATTTCCTGTGGATGGAGATCTTATTTATTTATTAGGCATATGTCGCGTTACGTTTATGATTGTGTGAAAACCTGACGTGTATTCATTCCTTGTGATTTTGAAGAAAATGTTACCAACAAGAAGACCACAAGACTACACCCCCCACCACAACCACTCCAACACAACTGTCACATGAGCCCAACTCCAAGCTTTGATTATCAAGCTTGAATGCTGCTTTGCAAAACGTGAGGCAAGCAGAAGCAGGACGGGCGATAACAGCCATGTTCAGGAACCGGCGGAAAAGCAAGTGCCTACCTCAACGAAATGCACTTTACAACTGACTTCTTTGAAGTGCCAGGCTATAAATTTCAAAGGCACTGAAGAGTTCGTTGGCCGAACCCCATGGGCAGAAAAATGGAATCTGTTTTCCAATCAGCAACTGTGCTTTACAAACAGGTTAAGTTTGCCTCTTTGGCACTCTCCAAGGAAGTGCCATTGACTGGTGGATCATCACACGTAAGGCTGTCGAACAAATGTTGCATATACAATACCAGTGGACGGAGTTGAAAAGGATGATAACTAATAAATATTAGCCCTAGGGTGAAGATTCAAAAGCTAGAATCCGAGTATTGGAACTTAAAGGTAAGAGGTACCGATCTGATGACTTACAACCAACGATTCCAAGAGTTGGCACTCATGTGCGATAGAATGTTCCCTGAGGAATCAGCTAAGGTGGAAAGATATGTCGGTGGTCTTCCCGACATGATTCATGGCAGTGTTAAGGCATCCAAGCCTCAGACAATGCAAGAGGCAATTGAATTTGCTACTGAAATGATGGACAAGAAAATGATCACTGCAGCTGAACGTCAAGCAGAAAATAAGAGGAAACTTGAAGAAACTCCAAGGAACACCCAGAACCAACAACAACCGTTCAAAAGAAACAATGTGGCACGGGCTTACACTGCTGGGCCTGGAGATAAGAGGCCTTATGTAGGAACCAAACCCCTATGTGCCAAGTGTAATTTTCACCATGATGGGCCATGTACTCAAAAGTGCACTAACTGCAAAAAGGTTGGTCACTCGGCCCGAGACTGTAGAGTTCGACCTACTGCAAACAACAACAACAACAACAACAACCAGAGGAACCAAGGGACAAATCCACGAGTTGTCACTTGCTTTGAGTGTGGAGTGCAAGGTCACTACAGGAATGACTGCCCAAAGCTGAAGAATGGAAATCAAGGGAATCGGGCTGGAAATGGCAATGCTGTAGCAAGAGCTTATGTTGTGGGCTCTGCTGGAACTAACCCGAACTCAAATGTTGTCACGGGTACGTTCCTCCTAAATAACCGTTATGCTTCAATACTATTTGACACTGGTGCCGATAGAAGTTTCATATCTACTGCATTTAGTTCCTTGATTGATATTATCCCAACTACGTTAGACCATGGTTATGATGTTGAGTTAGCTGACGGTAGAATAATTTGGGTTAATACACTTATACGGGGTTGCACTCTAAACTTTCTAAATCATCCATTTAATATCGACTTGATGCCCGTAGAGATGGGTAGTTTTGACGTCATTATCGGCATGGACTGGTTAGCTAAATATCATGCCGTGATCGTTTGTGATGAGAAACTTGTTCGTGTTCCCTTTGGAGACAAGACTTTAATTTTTCATGGTGACGGAAGCAACAACGGTCACGAGTCCCGATTAAACATCATCTCGTGTACCAAAACACAAAAGTATTTGCTGGAGGGATGTCCTATCTTTCTAGCACAAGTTACTATGAAAAAGGCGGAAGACAAGTCGAAGGAGAAGCAACTTGAAGAAGTGCCAATAGTTCAAGACTTTCCTGAGGTATTTCCCGAGGACTTGCCGGGTATTCCACCAACCCGCCAAGTGGAATTTCAAATCGATCTGATACCTGGTGCTGCGCCAGTAGCACGGGCACCTTATCGACTGGCTCCATCCGAGATGAAGGAGTTGTCGGACCAATTAAAAGAACTTTCCGACAAAGGCTTTATAAGACCCAGTTCCTCACCTTGGGGAGCTCCGGTCTTGTTTGTCAAGAAGAAGGATGGATCATTCCGGATGTGCATAGATTACCGGGAATTGAATAAGCTGACGGTAAAGAACCGTTATCCGCTTCCCAGGATTGATGATTTGTTCGATCAACTACAAGGTTCAAGTATCTACTCAAAGATCGACCTGAGGTCGGGTTATCATCAACTAAGAGTTCGTGAAGAAGATATCCCGAAGACCGCATTCAGAACTCGATACGGACATTATGAGTTTCAAGTTATGCCGTTTGGTTTGACTAATGCACCTGCTGTATTTATGGATCTCATGAATCGGGTGTGCAAACCATACCTGGATAAATTCGTAATTGTCTTTATTGATGATATTCTGATATACTCGAAGAACAAGCAAGAGCATGCAGAGCACCTCAAGTTAATCTTGGAGTTGCTTAAGAAGGAACAGTTGTATGCCAAATTCTCTAAGTGCGAATTCTGGATCCCTAAAGTACAGTTCCTTGGTCACGTGATCGACAGTCAGGGGTATTCATGTGGAATCCTGCCAAAATTGAATCCCGTCAAAGATTGGGCATCTCCAAAGCCTTCAACGGAGATTCGTACAATTTTGTAGCAGGCTACTACCGAAGATTCATTGAAGGATTCTCAAAGATCGCCAAGCCGATGACCAAGCTGACTCAAAAGAAGATCAAGTTTGAATGGAGTGACAAGGCAGAGGCAGCTTTTCAGTTGATAAAGCAGAAATTGTGTAGTGCGCCAATTCTGGCGTTACCCGAAGGAAATGAAGACTTTATCGCTTACTGTGACGCTTCAATCAAAGGGTTGGGCGTAGTAATATCGGAAAGTCACTCCTTACAAATACTGATCTCTAACACGTGAACATACTACACGACCCCAATAATCTCGTTCCAAGCGAATTTGGGTCCATATTAATCTCTCTCCAAAGTCTTCCTCCTCTAGCTCATAAATTGGCCATGAATAATTATTTTCCTACAGCAAAGTTCACAAAGAACACCTTTTACTTTACTACGTAGGAGCTATCATTTATTTTTTTTTTTGATTGGGCTTGCACCGTGTACCTACAGCAACACCCGTAAGCTAACAAATGTGACGATCATCATTTAGCGGCACTTACATTATAATAACCTCCAGATCATTACCAACTAATATTCATATAAACTACCAATACCCGAAGATTCATTGAAGGATTCATCAAAGTCGCCCAGAGCCAATAACCAAGACAGCTGAACTCAACAGAAGATCAAAGTTTTGAATGGAGTGACAAGTCAGAACAGCTTTTCAGTTGATAAAAGCAGAATTGAGTAGTGCGCAGACCGATTCTACATAAACAGCGTTATACCCGAAGGAAATGAAGACTTTATTATTATATTCAATCGCTTACCTGTGATGCTTTCGAATCAAAGGGTTGTGCAACAACTACACACATGTGCCCTCAATAGCAAAGAGAAAAAGTGAATACTGGAATAGGCTGCTTCTAGTCCTTTTTCCACTTAACTATCACTTCACTTCACCAATTAAGTTAGTTCCGTAGAGAGCCCCAGCCCGCGTTTTATTAAACCGTTTTTAAATATTTAAAGAGGTTGGGGGGACTATTTTTGGGAGAAAGCATTCTTGTTTTTAAACCTTGAGACACAAATTTTGCTTGAATTAGAAGGAGTTTAGGGGTGGACTTATGCATCACGACAAACTAAAGATCATGAGGAAAAATTACACCACTCAGGATTTGGAGTTAGGTTGCAGAAGTGTTCCCTCTAAGATTGAGGACACTACTTTTCATGTACTATGGACACAAGATGTACCGTTTGTTTCACTGACCAATGATGGTGGAGGTTGTTGCAAAATTTTTACAACACATCCTCGAATCAACACGAAGAGTAAATATGAGACAGCACGATGGATATAACTAGCTTAGTGTAATACGACTGTGAAATCCGTTATCACCCCGTGGAAAGCGAGAATGTAGTGGAGCTGGACTGCATTGAGCAGAGTAAAAGAACGAGTAAAGCCATACGGGTTCGGTCCATATTCTATGAGCTAACGGTTTGGACCTTCCCAAGCTGATTTTGGCGGCTCAGAATGAGCCATACTTAGAAAATCTCTAGTCTACACACATCGTCTATTGCCTCAAGGAATGCTAGTCTCAACGCACACCATGTGAGCCGCCCTATCACGGACTAACCACATTAGTTTTATACTCTCAGAGTTCGACTACCTATGCGCGAGTTTACCACAACAACACCATACAGAGAAGGACCCAGAGAAGCCCAGGAAAGAGAAATTGGAACCACGTGCGGACGGGACAATGTGTCTAAACAACAGAAGTTGGTTGCCGTGCTATGGTGACCTAAATGTCTCAGAGTATTAAGCATGAGCTCACAAGTCGAAATAATCTTTCACTGAGCGGGCTATCTGATAAAATGGTAACCAAAGACATGACAAGCTCACTGTTACTGGTGGCCTAACATGTAAGTGACATTGCCGACCTCTATTAGCACGTGTTATGACTGTTAAAGAGTCAAATGTCCGAACACGTCAAAGACCAAGGGAAGGGAGAATAATTGTTGGTGAAGAGCTGCTTACTATGTACAGACAGCGATTACCACAATGGAAATGGGAAAACAACACTTAAGGTGAGCTTATGTCACCTAAAAACCCCAAGAAAGCAAAGTGGAAACGACACGCAATAATGGAGTAACTTGTTAGCCCTGAGCTCACTAAGTCTGCACACTCTTTCTCTACCAAAAGAAGGGAAACAGACCCTATTGGACAAACTAGCAAAAGTATAACATGAAAGAAAGTGGTGCACAATGGCATGGAGAATACCAGTCACGATCATTATGCGATCGTGACCTCCCGGTTTACGTTCAACAATTTCTGGAGGGTATCATTTCAAAAAGCAATGGAGGTACTATCCTTCGTTGGATAAGAGGTGCGGCATACCATCCAGAGACTAATGGGCAATGTCGACATGGACCATACAAACACTTAAAGACATGTTACGCGCGTTGCGTCAATAGACTTTGCGGGAATGTTATGGGAAGGACACGATAACCATTGGATTTAGAATCCTCGTACAAAAATAGTTACCGCTAGTAATTAAAATCTGCCACCCTTCGAGGTCAACGTTTATGGCCGAAAGTTTCGCACCTGTAGTGTTGTGGCTGAGGTCGGAGATGCTCGCTCAACCTGTCCATAACTAGTTCATGAAACAAACCGAAGTAAGGATTAGGTCCCAAGATACAAGCAAGAAAGAAGCAGCTCTGATCGCCAAAAAGTACGCCTGATGTGAGGGGTGAAAGCATTGCTTGTTTTTAAACCTTGGACACAAATTTTGCTTGAATTACTTTACTTGTTTATGTTTTGCCTAAGTAGTGATAACCCACCATGCCCCACTATCTAGAACCGTTAGTTACCTTGTGTAGGCGCGAGTTTATAAATAGATCTATTTGGGATTGATATCCCCGTTCGGGTAAGTAGCGCTTACTAGTTCGAGAGACGAACTAACGAACGTATACCATGTCGGAATGCGGATGTTTCAGGTTGAATATCTACCTGGGCACTTAATATCTTACTATGTCTGAAATGGATTGGCATACAAACTGTCGTAGCCTCGGTGTCATGAGCTTAGCGCAACGTATATATACTTTTGTGATTGTTGTATGTGTTACAATGATCATGCGTTTTAAATTATTGTGTTCCATACTTATGATATAACTAAACCTGCGAATTCATCAATTATTTGTTGATAGTTTTAAGCATGTTTTCAGGTGCTTGATTTTGGGCTATTACTTGATTTGATGTGTGGTATCTTCCTGCTGTCTGACTACACTTTTTAAGACTTATCTTTTATGATACTCATTGTCGTTTCAAACATTTTATGCTTCCTCTACAATTTACATATGCTTTCGTAAATCTTTTTATTATGCTATTGTAACACCCTAAAATTTACAACGCAACGGAATATCACTTTGAGGTGCTACTTCATAATACATGCACACGAGTCACAGTTTACGACTTCAAAATAGACGTTTATAAAACAAAATCACATTCGATTTATTTAAAAAGAAGATCAGAGTTACAAGGTCCCAGACTAATTTAGAAAATATATTTCTAATGAGTCATAACACGACTCATTTTCTAAAAATCACATTATCGAATGTATAAAATTTCACCGAGTTCCAATCCTTGATATCCGCGTTCCGTCTCATCCAAGCCATCACAAGCACCTAAACCTGAGATACATGCTTAGAAACGTCAACACAATGGTTGAGTGAATTCATAGAGTTTTCAAGTAACAAATAGAACATATATTTGGTTCCACAAAGCATTTTTAACCTTAGAACGCAGTTTGGTTCCACAAAAACACGTATGACTTGCTAGCTAGGCAAGCCACACCACATTTTCAACTAGCATGAGCCCGTGTACCGAACCTTAACACAATTATCATTATAGATAAAAAACTGATCGGGTAGTATGCCACCATCCCTAGACTCAATACAGAATGTCCGTTACAGGGTGTTCACCATCGGATTCAGACCCCGGACAGGGTTGTCAAACTCAATAGATCTATTTAATGCATTCAACGTCTACCTCCTCGGTAATTAACGATCACACAGCAAAAGGCATATACTCAAGGCAATGAAATTATATTATCATATCAAAAACACTTGCGTTCCATTTTCGCAAACAAACAACATCAAACACGTATAAAATTGCTTATGTTTAATTTATAAAACAAGCAACAACAAGGGCGTATAAAAACGACTTGTGTTCACTTTTCAAAACATGTATGTATCCCCCTCGCGGGTGTATAAAACATTTAAAAATAATTCAAAAGTGAGGCTATGAACTCACCTTAGCAAAAGTGTCCAAGTATCAACTCAGTCAACGAGCGAACACTTCACGTCTTGACCGCGACCTATATATATAGCGGTACGTGACTACGAGAAACACAAATCATATAATGCATATATATATATATATATGTATGTATATATATATATGTATGTATATTTATATATGTATGTATATATATATATGTATGTATATATATCTATTATATATTTATGTAATGTATGTATAATGATCATTTTTCTTTGCAGAACCATTTTTTTTTGTACAGAACCTACAGAATTTTAAGAATGATCTGGCCCTTTAATGGTCACTTAATAGTTCAGATTAAAAGTGTCAAATTTGTAATTAAGCAATAGATGGGGATTTTTTTTCAATTCAACAAAAGGCTGAAAGGGTAATATAGGAAGTTTACATTTATTATTTATTAAAAAACTGCCACTTATTTAAGAGTATAATTATTTATTAGGTTAACCCCAACTGCCTCCATCAAAAACCCAGGATCTATAATTTTCTCCTCAATCGAAACCTCTCACCACCTTGTAAAACCGATCCCAAATCACTCGTTTATCAAGTGTGTGATGGTTCCATTTCTCATTAACACAACGTGGATATGACCAATTTTTGCTGAGTTGAAAGCCTTACCTACCCGACTCTTACTCATCTATCATGTTGTTTTGCTTTTGACGGTTTGCTCCAATTCAAGGCTACATGCCTACATTTATATTTTTTAAGCATAACAGATTGCATGGTATGCATTTATGGGATTTATATATGGAGGGTTAAATTATATTTTCCATCCCCGACATTGCCATCGTAGGTAGATTCGAGGTACGGTTTTTAACAAGCATATCAAAATCATTATTTGATTCTTTGTTTTTGAAATCGTTTTAGTTATTAAAATTGTTTTTTATTTATTATTCGGTTTAGTTTTTGAAATCAATTTTGATTTTAATTTTTATTATGGTTTCAGCATAGGAAGTGTTATGATTTAACTTTTGAAAGAAACGAAGCAAATTGTACTCAAACGGTTATAGGAAGTTTATTTACCCGATCATTAAGTATGGATGTTAATGGGCATAGGATAGAAGGCCGTAAAAAACTCGCCATACTAGTTACCTGTTATTAGTAGCAAGATTATTCCCCATATCAAGTTATTACTATTATATTTACATTACTTTTTATATGTTATAATAATTGTGTTTTTTTAATGTGTAGTTAAAGTAAGATCACGTGCTTAAAAATTGCAGTGTGCATATATGTTTTTGGAGAACGGGCACCTATGTTCTAATAAATTTGACGAGAAAACGCAATGTGCACATATGTTCTTGGAAGAGTAGTCATATGTTTTTGGAAGGATACTCATATGTTCTAACAATTGTTTTGTAGTTTCAGGTATTTGAACATCTTTCATAAACACGGAGATCATGACCAATATAAAGAGTGCACATATGTCTCGCAAGGGTACTCATATGTTCTAGTGAATTTGATGAAAAGTAAGCATGCAGTGATTATATTGGAAGATGTGGCACCACATGTTATTAGAGACGTGCACATATGTTTTTAGAGACGTGCACATATGTTGTGATAAATTGATAATACTTTTGTTTTTAAATTGTATTTTATTTAATATCAAAATTTATATACGATATCTATGTTCTTGATTTGTTATAAATTTAGAGGTAACATGTATATTTTAATGGTTTTTGTTATAAATTTTAAAAAATAAAGAACGCACACTAGAAATATATATGCAATTTCATTTTAAGCAAAAAAAAAAAGTTTCATGGCAAAACAATTGTATAAAAGAAAAAAAACACATATGCACTTTATTTTTTTAAACTTGTACGCAAGAAACATATATGAATTTATAATATTTAAAAAATATATATGCACCTCATTTTTTAAAAATATATTTGCTGAAAAAATAAAAAAAATTAATTCTGAAAAAATGAAAATAAAAAAATTAATTCTGATAATTTAAGGCTTAAAAACATTTTTTTTAAATCAAAAAAAAGTGAAAATATGTTTTACTATTTTACCTTTTTAAATTAAATAAAAGGATTTAATAATACCAAATTCTTATTGGTCCAAAGTTGGTTCTGTAGGTTCTGTACAAGAAAGTGGCTCTGCAAAGAACGTCCCGATATATTTTAGTAATATATATATTACACTTTTTTCAGTCCATTTTAGTGCGAGAACTTTCAAAAAACTGCATGCACGTCTTCAATAAATTGTTATTTCTGCACAAATTTTACTAAAAAGAACAAATATTGTTTAAAAAAACATATTTGTTCTAAAGAATTTGATGAGATATTGAAAATACAAATTTTTTCTTTGAAGATGTGCATGTATGTTCTTATAAGGCGTGCAATGACAATATTACGGCCGAGTGTAAGGTTTTTGTAAAAGAAGAAGAAGAGTTCATGATGATACAGAAGAACATTGGTGGATTCTTACGATTATTGACGGCGTGCATGTATTTTCTTGATTTTTTAAAGAGGTTCTTGCAGTTCTCGCATTATAGATATATATAGTATATATATATATTTATATATATATTATATATAATATATATTATATATATATATATATTATATTATTATATATATATATAACTTAATCACTTATAAAATTATGATGATGAACTCAAGTGCGACGCAAAATATTCATTTCGACGCACCCACAAAGGTACAACATTTTTTTAAATGAGTTACGCTTCATTTACCACAAAGTTTCTATTTTTAGAGAGTTGCCCGAAGTAAGGATAATATGAATCCGAAATAATATTTCATTATTATTTTACTAAGTTAACCAATCTCTTGTCATAAAAAGATCATACTCAAAAGTTTACACATCTTTGACTTTTAATTATATATATTTTTCCATGAATCTGACCCGTCCAAAACGACCCGCTAAACCACATTTTCATGAATCGGACTCTAAAGCATTTTGATGTAAAACGATGTTTCGAACAACCATTTAGTTTTAGCCGAGACCCGAAATTCGAAGGAAAATGACGAAAATGCCCCTGCAAGTTTCTGCGCAGTTTATATATATACTTTTATTTTTTAATCCGCGACATGGTCTAATTTAGTCGTTTCAAATTGTTAATTTATAAAATTTACATGGTAAAAGCGAATCGGCATTTCGGACAACTTTAGCAATGTATGGTTGAACGACTCATGGATATGGATTTTTAGCATTTTGTCAGAACTTTGGGAAAATTATGAGAAGTGTTGAAATTAAGGTTTGAGAACCTTGGGAACCTTTTACAAATGAACGGGTCATGTATAAATTTATAAAAACGAGTCACACTTATAAAATATTGTAGAAAACTTACTTTTGTGTCGATTTGACTAAAGAATGAAGGGTGACTTTTAATAAACATTAAGTGTCAAGATTTAACGATCGAACGTGGACATACTAAGATGGCAAGATTCTATACTTACCTCGTCTAGCCCGATAAAAAGATGAAAATAATGAAATGCTACTATTTTATTATCATATATAAATATAAATATATATACTTTATCATTACGAAGATATTTATTCTTTTATTTCGGATCTTTGGGTTTTTACTCATTTCTCGTCGGATTTCCTCGAACCGTTGGACAGTTATTTCGTTTTGGTTGTTGGGTGTATTTTTGAGTATTATGTGTTGATGTCGCACTTATCCCAAGTGCATAGAGTTGTTTTACGTAGTTACCACACAACCATGGTAACAAAACATTTTCTAATGAGAACAAAGGTTTTGTAATAAGAATAAGGGTTTTGTATTGAGAACAAGGATTTTGTGTGAGTAAGGACAAACGCTTATACAATAAGACAATTTTGTACAAAACGTTAATAAGGTGAAATTAATGTTAGGTCGTGGCCGGGTACCGTTGTGCGTTGTGTAGAGATTATTTGTGCGGTTATTATCATCCGTCGAGGTGAGTTCTCGTAGCCTCATTTTTAATGCTTTTCCGTCGGGGGAAAATGATACTCAAATTTGTTTTGAACTATTTTCTGTACTGTGCAAAAGTTTTTTTTGTTTTTGTGACAATGTTATGTGCTTATGACTGCTATGTAAATGACATGTGTTTTGTTTGAATATGGCCGCGTGGCACTATCCCTGTGGATATTTGATGATTATGGCCATGTGACACGATTCGTGTGGATATTTGATGATTATGGCCGTGTGGCACTATCCGTGTAGATATTTGATAGCATGGGATTGCTATGGATTGATATGATAAGTGATGTCTGCCCTATATATAGCTCCAGCTGGTAGGCTTTAGGTGCGTGTGAATTGAGAATTGGGTACATTACGTGGCAATGGTCCATAAGGATGAGATTTGATAGCACGGAGTTGCTATAGTTGATATGAAATGTGTTGCATGTATTCACTGTCATATTGCACAATTGTCCACTGTTTGAAATATTGGCACATCGACTGGGTTTTCTTCAAACCTACAAGCTCACCAACTTTATGTTGACCTTTTCGAGTATCATTTTCAAGTGTGTTGCGAACCAAGGTAAATCAAGAGTAATGGAAATTAAAGAAGTACACATGTGGGGTGTTAACTTTGACTTGTACATTTTGAATCAAAAATTTAAACTTGTAAACTATTGTAAATCTAGATCATTTGTAAATTGGATGGTATGATCTTGTATCTTGTGCAATGTTGTAACATCCCCAAATTTACAACGCAGCGAAATATCACTTTGGGATGCTACTTTATAATACATGAACACGAGTCACAGTAAACGACTTTAGAAGAGACGTTTATAAAACAAAATCACTTTCGCTTTATTTAAAAAGAAGATCAGAGTTACAAGGTCCCAAACTAGTTAGGAAATATATTTCTAATGAGTCACAACATGACTCATTTTCTTAAAACTTCTTTATCGAATGTACAAAATTTCACCGAGTTCCAATCCTTGATATCCACACTTCGTCCCATCTAAGCCGTCACAAGCACCTAAACCTGAGATACATGCTTAAAAACGTCAACACAATGGTTGAGTGAATTCATAGAGTTTTCAAGTAACAATTAGAACATATAGGTGGTTCCACAACACATTTATAACCTTAGAACGCAGTTTGGTTCCTCCAAAAACATGTATGACTTGCTAGCTAGGCAAGCCACACCACATTTCCAACTTTCATGAGCCCGTGTGCCGAACCTTAACACATTTATCATTATAGATAATTAACTGACCAGGAAGTATGCCACCACCCCTATTCTCAATACAAAATGTCCGTTTGACAGGGTGTTCACCATCGGATTCAGACCCCGGACAGGGTTGTCAAACCTAATAGATCTATTTAATGCATTCAGCGTTTACATTCTCGGTAATTAACGGTCACACATCAAAAGGTATATACTCATGGCAATGAAAATTATATTATCATATCAAAAGCACTTGCGTTCCATTTTTCGCAAACAACGGCATGTAGCTCGCACAAAACTGTTTATGTTCAATTTATAAAATAAGCAACAACAAGTTCGTATAAAACTACTTGTGTTCTACTTTTCCAAAAAAATGACATGTATCTCCTTGCGGGTCATAAACATTGAAAAACAATTCAAAAGCGGCGCTATGTAACATCAGCTTAGCAAAAGTGTTCCTGACTCAGTTCAACTCAGTCAACCGAAGGGCGAAAACAACTTACGTCTTGACCTGCGACCTATATATATATATATATATATATATATATATATATATATATATATATATATATAGCGGTACGTGACTACGAGAAACACAAATCATATAATGCATACTTGCATATATATATATATATATATATATATATATATATATATATATATAGTGGCATTTTCTTTGCAGAACCATTTTTTTGTACAGAACTTACAGAACCAGTTATAATGAATCTAGACCATTAGATGAGTTAGATGAATGGTTAAGATTAAAAGTGTCAAATTTGTAATTAAGCAATAGATGAGGATTTTTTTTCAATTCAACAAAAGGCTGAAAGGGTAATATAGGAAGTTTACATTTATTATTTATTAAAAAACTGCCACTTATTTAAGAGTATAATTATTTATTATTAGGTTAACCCCAACTGCCTCCATCAAAAACCCAGATCTATATTTCTCTCAATCGAAACTCTCACCCACCTTTGTAAACCGATCCCAAATCACACGTTTTATCAAGTGGTGATGGTTCCATTTCTCATTATCACAACGTGGAATGACCAATTTTTTAATTGAAAAGCCTTACCTACCCGACTCATACTCATCTATCATTTGTTTTTACTTTTGACGGCTGCTCCAAATTCAAGGCTACATGCCTACATTCATATTTTTTAAGCATAACAGATTGCATGGTATGCATTTATGATTTATATATGGAGGGTTAAATTATATTTTCCATCCCTGACATTGCCATCGTAGGTAGATTCGAGGTATGGTTTTTAATAAACATATCAAAATTATTATTTGATTCTTTGTTTTTGAAATCGTTTTAGTTATTAAAACTGTTTTTTATTTATTATCCGGTTTAGTTTTTGAAATCAATTTTGATTTTAATTTTTATTATGGTTTCAGCATAGGAAGTGTTATGATTTAACTTTTGAAAGAAACGAAGCAAATTGGTACATCACAACGGTATAGGAAGATTATTTCCCCGCATCATTAAGTATGGATGTAATGGGCTAGGATAGGAAGGGTAAAAAAACGCATAACCTGCTATTAGCAGCAAGATTATTTCCCCATATCAAGTTATTACTATTATATTTACATTATTTTTTATATCTTATAATAATTGTGTTTTTTTAATGTGTAGTTAAAGCAAGATACGTGTTAAAAATTTGCTTTGAGGGTGCTATATGTTTTTGGAGAACGGGCACCTATGTTCTAATAAATTTGACGAGAAAGCGCAATGTGCACATATGTTCTTGGAAGAGTAGTCATATGTTTTTGGAAGGGTACTCATATGTTTTAACAATTGTTTTGTAGTTTCAGGTATTTGAACATCTTTCATAAACACGAAGATCATGACCAATATAAAGAGTGCACATATGTCTCGCAAGGGTACTCATATGTTCCAGTGAATTTGATGAGAAAGTAAAGCTTGCAGTTATTATATTGGAAGAGTGCGCACATGTTATTAGAGACGTGCACATATGTCTTTAGAGACGTGCACATATGTTGTGATAAATTGATAATACTTTTGTTTTTAAATTGTATTTTATTTAATATCAAAATTTATGTACGATATCTATGTTCTTGATTTGTTATAAATTTAGAGGTAACATGTATATTTTAATGGTTTTTGTTATAAATTTTAAAAAATAAAGAACGCACACTAGAAATATATATGCAATTTCATTTTAAGCAAAAAAAAAAGTTTCATGGCAAAAAAAATATATAAAAAAAACACATATGCACTTTATTTATGTAAACTTGTTACTGCAAGCAAGAACTTATATGATTTTATAATATTTATAAAAACATATATGTACCTCATTTTTTTGAAATATATTTGCAGAAAAAATAAAAATATTAATTTTGAAAAAATAAAAAAATTAATTCTGAAAATTTAAGGCTTAAAAACGTTTTTTTGTAAATTCAAAAAGTAAGTGAAAATATGTTTTACTATTTTACCCTTTTGAATTAAATAAAAGGATTTAATAATACTAAATTCTTATTGGTCCAAAGTTGGTTCTGTAGGTTCTGTACAAGAAAGTGCTCTGCAAAGATACAGGTCCCAATTATATTTATATACTATATATATATATATATATATATATATTTTATATTATATATATTGACACTTTATTTTCAGGCACCATTTAAGTGCGAGAACTTTCAAATAACATACATGCACGTCTTCATTATTGTATTTTTCTGCCACATATTTCTAAAAAGAAACAAATATGTTTAAAAAAAAAATACATATTTTGTTCTAAAGATTTGATGAGTTATTGAAAATACCAAATTTTTTCTTTGAAGATGTGCATGTATGTTCTTATAAGGCGTGCAATGACAATATTACGGCCGAGTGTAAGGTTTTTGTAAAAGAAGAAGAAGAGTTCATGATGATACAGAAGAACATTGGTGGATTCTTACGATTATTGACGGCGTGCATGTATTTTCTTGATTTTTTAAAGAGGTTCTTGCAGTTCTCGCAGATATATATATATATATATATATATATATATATATATATATATATATATATATATATATAGATTAAACTACCACTTATATAATTATATGCCATGAAACTCCAAGTGCGACGCAAAATATTCATTTCGACGCACCCACAAAGGTACAACATTTTTTTAAATGAGTTACGCTTCATTTACCACAAAGTTTCTATTTTTAGAGAGTTGCCGAAAGTAAGGATAATATGAATCCGAAATAATATTTCATTATTATTTTACTAAGTTAACCAATCTCTTGTCATAAAAAGACCATACTCAAAAGACAATCTTGGACTTTTATTAAATATATTTTTCCTTGAATCTGACCCGTCCAAAACGACCCGCTAAACCACATTTTCATGACTCGGACTCTAAAGCATTTTGATGTAAAACGATGTTTCGAACAACCATTTCGTTAAGCCTGAGCCGAAAAATCGAATGAAAATGACGAAAAATGCCCGTGGACATTTTTCTGCCGCAGTTTATTATATTTACTTTTATTTTCTAATCGCGGACATTGTTAATTAGTCGTTTCAAATTGTTAATTTATAAAATTTACATGGTAAAAGCGAATCGGCATTTCGGACAACTTTCGTGCTTCGTCGGAAGGCCGAAACGGATTCGAAAGTGCTCGAAATGGTCATTCAAAAATCTGGAATACAATAGCTGTCAATTTTATATAAAAATTTCCAAACTTCATTCGGCCATAAAATCTTCGTTTTTAAGAGTTACGAGACCCACTTTATATTGAGAGGTCGAAAAATATAAATAATATTTTTAGACATTATTTGTATTAACAATTTCTCGACCCTCAAAATCCGAGCAAACTTTCTGCTTAAAAATGGCGAGTTCAAAACCCCTTTAAACAGCATTTTTGACTTCCAATATCTATCAAAATAACATCGACTAGCCTATTTCTATATGACAAAATCATCAAACTTCACTCAATGACCAAATACGCGTTTAATATATTTCGCACTTGAATCAATAGCATATATCATATAAACGCAATACATAAATAAAAATAACATTACGACAACGTAGATAGAAAACTTACAACCAACACCAAAGATTGTTTCGGCCTTCCCCTTTTTGGTTCGAGCTTCGGACCCAAACCCACACACAAAACCAAACTTTTTCCAATCAAACCAACTCCCAAAATACGCTTATCTAACCTTTTTACTACCACTTTTCAACCGAAAATGGTCAAATCAAGCCCGAACTCTAACTCCTTAAATACCCATTGCATGTCGAAAATTTAAGCGAGGATATGTTCGTATCGATGTAAGGATCAATATTTTATACTTGGATCGTAATGCATGTCGGTTTACGGTGGTGGTTGTGGTGGCCGACGGCGGCAATGGTGGTGGAGGAGATGTGTGTGTAAATTTTTTTATTAATAATGAATAATGTGTGTGTTGGTGTTTATATAGGATGGCACTTTGGACATTTGACACAATTGGTCCTCCCCTCCTTTCCTTATTTGATTTTTGACACATGAACTTTTATCTCAACATATACCCGACCACTATGGCTCATGATTATACTCCCGTGGCTAAATTTATTTTTCGTCACACTTAACTTGGTTTAAAACATTTAATAAAATGTTAAATCACGTAGAATCAAAACTCTTGACACGCTTTTACAAAAAACACGGGAAAAGCCATAAAACACTAAAGTAATAAATTTTACGCTTTCGGAGAAAAATATAAAAAATTTAACTCTCTCGGACACATAAACGGATCAAAATCCTAAACACGGCTTGCGACATAGCCAAAACCGATGATTTTTATCAATTCGCCCAAAACAAAAAATGATTATTCCAACTCATTCGTAGAAAATAAATAACGCCTCGGGATAATTGTCGGTCTAAAACTCGGGTTGTTACAGATAGCGACGAAGAAGGAGAAGAAAAGACTAAGGATGGAAAATGTCTTATGGCTAAAGCATCCAATGAGGTTTCTTCTGAAACCGAATTCTTTAGTGACGACCTATCATCATTAGATGAAAAAGACTTAGATAGTGAATATAATCGATTATGCAAAATAGGTCTAAAAGTCATAGTTAAAAATAAATCACTACAACTTATTAAAAATCGATTAGAAAATGAAGTACTCGAACTAAAAGATAAACTATCTAAATTAGAAAAAGGTAAAGAGGTTAATAAAAAATGTAAAATATTTCAAGACCTCAAGTTTGAAAATGAAAAGCTTAAGGAAGAAATTTCTAAGCTTAGTCAATTTAATAGTAGTAGTCACTTACTTAAGAAAATAATAAGTTTTCAAAAACCATCCGAAGATAAATCCAGTCTAAGATTTAATTTTACCAAAGGATCAACAAGTGAGTCTAAACAAGTAAATTTTATGAAGTCACAAGAAATTAAACCTAAAGAAAAATTAGTTAAATCAAATTCAAGCCCAAGACCAAAATTTATACTTATAAACAATACTAAAATTCTCATTGCAAGCGATGATGAAGTAAAACGTTTTTATAAACATTCTTTAAAACCCGGAGTCGGATTTACTAAACCCAAAATGAGGTCTAAAACTCCTCCTCTGAAAAGAACAAATAATTCTCACCCTCGGTCTAAAACACCACAACCGAGGAGAGATCAATGTAGACAAAGTTACCCTAACACCAATCATTCAATGTAGAATTATTCACAACAACCAAACTTTTCTCCATGGGGAATGTATTCACCCTATACATATCCGAATCAAATGCAACCTATGCAAAATATGTTCGGGACTAACAACTTTGGACCCATGAGACATTGGGGACCAAATGGTTAAGTCGTTATAACTCTTAGGTTGAGATATTTATGAACATTCTTTGGAATCCGACGAGTGGATTGAAGATCATATATTCTCATATTCTATGATGGGATTACCAAAAGATTTCATCTTCAAAGCTTGTTCACTTGAAGATGTTGAAGAAAACACGTTGTGGGCAAAGGTATGTCTTCTTTCCAAACTTCTTAGAACGTAGATTATGTGCAAAGTGCTAAATGATTATATATTATTATACTACAAGTAGTATTTGCTAAACAAAAGAGTTATAGTCAATAGAATAGAAATTAAACTTGAGAAAATAGTGTAGTCACTAGAAATGCCATTTGTTGGTTATCTAGAATTAAGTGAAAAGCAAGAAAATTTTCATTATGAACTTTTCTATCACGTAGTTGAATTAGGGTTCTCTACGTACCGTTATAAAATGGAAATTTTCTATGTCCACATGTAATGAACTCACGTAGATGAAGAAAAGTAAGTTAGTGGGTAATAATTAACATAGAAGTAGGATTAGTTTTACACCATACTCAAGCGCCGAAAAGACATGATATCAAAACTCTATGAATGAAACAAACTCCCTTCGACTACGACATCCGCCTCGACTTCATGTCTACAATGAACTACATCTATGGAAACCGTCTTATCGAGCTTTGATTTTTTTGTCACATATTAATCATCTCTCTCGTCTCGCAAACACTATAAATCGTGACAATTAATTATTTCATCCGAAGTAATTAATCTATTCAATTAACAAGATGTTTATTGAAAACGTCACTAAATCTTCGATAAATCCTCCCTCAGCTTGACAACTTGATTATCTCATCCGAAATATTCAAAATATTTTTTAATTAGCGAAAAGTTAATTAATATGTCAATCATCTCTAAACCTCTTCTCGATCTAAAATTCTTGACAAACCTAAATATTTCATCAGAAATTACTTAAGTTCATTTAATTAAACAAAATCTTAATTAAATGTGTCAAGTATTTTCTTTTCATCTTCAACGTTATTTTTCAACAACTATATTATCTTAAATAATATTACTAGTAGCTCCCGACGTATTTTGATAATTGTATATTGACAATACTAGTCAAAATCGAAAAACCAAGAAAAGCTTGGTCATCAGATAGGCAGCCCCCTTATCTTTAAGGGGATCGACCTTGTTAAAAGGGACGCCCCCTTTATCACTAAGGGGGCCGGCTTCTTATTTTCGCCAAACACTCTTCCCTTCTGCAAAATTGATTACCAAACACTTCATTTTCATCTTTCTCTTCCCCTGCTACTGCTATGATGAACACACGCACACCAAACCATAAAAATTCAAACCTCCAAACATCTAATCGATCAAAATTCGCAAGGGGCAAACACCAACAACTTGATTAACAACATTTATTGTAAGATTTTCCATACCTTTCTCTTTCAATTTCATCCAATTATGTTCTTAATCAAAATTGAGCATTTTTCATTTTTTTAGTGTCCTTTATACTCTTGTAATTAGGTCTAAGAAATTCATAACTATAATGATTCCCTTAGAAATAGGAATTTAAAAATTTCCAATAGGATTGAACGTCAAATTTTTTTGGGTCGAAATTTTCATTAAAAAATATATATATACATTTATTTTTAGGCTTTTACGCGTTCGCTTTTAATTTTTACAGTTAAGCTAAATTGCGTAAACTAAAAATGATCATTTAACGTAAACGAGCATCAAACAATTAAATGTTTACGTCAAGTAAGTGTTATAAAGTTATTAGGATAATAATTTATAACTTTATGCTTTTTATTTTTATTGGTTACGTAAAACGTTTACGTAACGCAATAAAACTACACTTTTGCATGCATGACAAACCATAAACCCACCTACACTTCAACAAATACCCACTAATACCTATATATATCAAAAAATATCATAAACACCTACTCGCTTCCAACTACAAACCAAAATCATGCATGTACTATTCATATAGCAAACTTGAAATTAAATCTTACTCCTCACTAACACTATTAAACAAGTATTTTTATTAACCAAGGTATTAAACAACCACTTTAACCCATATACTTCTTTCTTTTTTTGTTCAAAAACCCGTCCCTAGCAACACAGAAAACAAGGAAAGGGACTTTCAGACCAAGCTTTAAAAGCTAGTCACTTCACCTCTAACACAAAATAAATTAAACAAAGACATTTGTCCCTACAATTCAATAACCAAGAATCTATACTTAGACAATTATTCTTGCCTCCTTTATCCCTAAAACCCACGGCCATACTCAAATGGAAAAGAAACCACAAGTCTCATGCAAGGTAGTGTAACATCAATGTTGGAAAATTAAAACATATTCTCTTCACCATACTTAATAAACTAACATTAGCATGGTACTAAACTAATAAACAAAAGGCTTGTCCCCTCTTCTTATTTCCATAACCGGATACAAACTTGCCACACTCAAAAACCATTTGTTAGTTTTGATTGAGATGGAAATTCTTCTAGTTTAGCTATAAATAGTAGGCATAAAGGTGAAGCAAACTCACACACACTCATTTACAAGAAAACCAAACTCTTTTCACCTCATTTTCTCTCCCTAAACCCACGGTTCACTTTCCACACATACATAACTTTATAATTTTTGATTTCTAAGCTAGTACAAGTATTCAAGAGTTATTATTATACATATATAAGGTGTCTTGGAAGCTTGGTTTGGGTTAATCAAGGGTTATTAGAAGCAAGGAGTTAAATTAGGGTTTTTGTGAAATTAGGGTTTTCTAAACCTAATTTTCCAATTAGGGTTTTCTTGGTTGGGTTTAATCTTGATCATCATTCATCCTACATTCATCTAAGGTTTATCTAAGACCCTAATCTATTCATTTATTTCATTTCATGATTTATATAATTTTTATATTGTTAATCATCACCTAGGTTTATTTTATAAAGCTATAAAATAAAATATATGCCTACATATACACGAAATTTATTTTGACATAATTAAAATGATGTTTACAATATGTCAATATGCTTAAAATAAGAATTTACAAGTGTTGGGTAATTCATGTAATTATTTATCAAGTATTGACTATTTATTTAATTATAAGGTTTAGATAATTAAATAAATATGTTGGATTTTATTCCTTGGATAATATGGACATATTATGATATAGAGGACTTATTATATGCACAAGATGTGAATTTTATCAATTATAGGACTTGTGATAATTTATGTAAGTTAATAATACCTAAAAACAAGTTTATTTAAAATAAATTACAAACACTATATGAAGTTACTGTAGCAAACAGTACATGGGGGAAATTATTTTATAATTTTATAAAATAACACATATTATTAGCTTTCTAAATCAATAATAAACTTGAAAATCCAATAAATAACGAAGGAGTTATGATGTTTACAAGATTTACAATTATAAAAGTATTTTTATAAAATAAAGTTATAAAAATAATACAATTCGAATTTAAGTTAAATATTTGATATTTTTCTGCAAAACTGAATTGTATAAGGATTATAAAAAGGTAAGAAACTTGAAAAACCTATGGGTAATGAATTTGTTATGACTTTTTCATGTTTATGTAATAAAATAAACAAAAGTAACTTTATAAAAACCTGATACTGTTCACGACAGTGAGCTGATGAAAATTATTTTTGTTAGATAGAGCTTTTAATTATGAAGACGTGGGCGAAAGAATCACTAAAAACCGAATTAAAACGAATGAGATATGATTTATATACGATTTCAACAATTAATATTTATAAAAAGTATTTTTATAAATATATACACATTGTTACTGTTCACAACAGTAAAAAATACACATAGTACATGTAAAGGTGGATTAGATTTTTCAAATGCGAAACCATACATATAAAGAACGTTTTAAACGGAGGTAAAACGAATAAATTACAACATTTTTAATATTACAACAATTAATTATATAAAAGTAGTTTTATATAATTCATTAAATGGATTAAATGTTACTATTCATCAGTAACTTAATATTTACAAATATGATATTTTAATATATCATTCAAATACGAAACCATAGATATAAAGAATATGCAAAACGGAATTGAAACGAAAAAGATATAGGGTTTATAAAACCTTATGCGCTATTTTATACCTGTGCACAATTTTTGTAAAATCAATTAAATTAATTATATAATGTTATTATATAATTATCTAAATGTGATAAAACAATTACTTTTCATAAACGAATAATTGTTGGACAATTTTAATATTTTCACAATACGGATTCTTGAACATTTATTTTACAAATGCAAATCCAATTTGTTTAATTTTATAAATTAAACAAACACTTTTAGGTGGTGATGTAACTATATAGAATTATATGTGGTATTAGTTATTCAAAGTACATGGTACTTATACGACCTATATTTAATTAGGTTGCACTCAGATTTCGCTTGTCGATTCATTCACTTGATTCATTTCATTCACTACCTTTACCAAGGTGAGTTCATAGCCCCATGTTTTACTATATCAATGATTTACAACTTTTAGGGTGAGAAACATGCTTTGTTTTACAAATTGGACGTAAGTGTACATTTTATCATGATTACGTGTTTGCCTAAGTAGCGATAACCCTTTGAGCCCATTATCATGAACTGTCAATTACTTTGTGTGAGCGCGAATGTTATAAATAGATCTATTTGGGGTTGACATCCCCATCCGGGTGAGTAGCTCTCACTGGTGTCACGGAGTGAACCAACGGATGTATACCATGTCGGATTCGGATGTTGCGGGTTAGAACATCATCACGGGCAATGTTGGCAATTTATATTGCAATTCATACATGTCGAGCTTCAGTGTCATGAGCTTAGGGAAACGTAATTACATTTTGTGATGTTTGCATCTGTTGCATTATCACGGGGAAAATCTTACGGTCCTACATTACATTTTACATAAACCTATGAATTCACCAACTTTATGTTGACGTTTTATGCGTTGGATATTTTGCCCGGATTCGTGCTTGTTGGGCCTTCACGATAGCGGCGTTCATCGGATCCAATGAGCTTGTGTCCATAGTTAGCACCCGCATATCCTCGGCTATCTTTTGAGATTCGAGTAAATCGACTCTCGCTCGAGACTCCCGCTCAAGAACATCTTGCTTCATCTTGCGCTCTAACTCGTATTGTTGTTGAAGCATTTCTTGAAACATTCCCGGGTTTGAACCGGAACTTGCGGTCGAGTTAGACGAACGTTGGCTCTTTTGATCGGTACTTCCGTCGGTTGGCAGGCATCGGGGCCAAAATGCCGGGGTCCTCTCACGTAACCCAAATACCGTTTAGTCTTGCATTTGTCGAGTCGGGATTTTTTCACTTGTGCTTGTCCTTCAAAAAATTCCAAGCGGCCGAGTGTTTAAAATCATTCTTCCATGTTCTTTTAAACAACATGTGGCAACGTTCCATGAAATCTTTATCGTTCTCCCCGCTCATAAGAGCCGTTTCACACACAATCGTATTAAACTTTCCGACATCTCGATTCATCGGAGTCCACTTTCCCGTAATCATGTTCTTGGAACGATTTGGGTACTTGAGTCTTTTGGCTTCCTTGTTGTAAACATCCATAACTTTTATACACAAAAGTTCCCTTGTGATCCGCACCTTCTTTTATGATCCTCGGATACTTTCTTTTTTCGGATGTAAGTCTCCGCCAAAAGCAATTTCCGTACGTCGGTCCATAAACTACGAGCTCTTCTCGGGCCTGTCTTTCGTCTTCGGTTGTTGGTTTGTGTTTTTTTGGTTTTCTGTCTTTGTCTTGCGCCACTTTCTTCACTTCGTTTTTTTCGACGTAGGGGTCGGGGACCGCTCCTTCTTCTTCATCGTCTTCGGTTTCGTCAACAAGGTGGGAAGATTGTTGGGGAGGATCTTGGTTGTTTGATTCATTTTGGTTTGTTGTTGTTGTTGCCAAAATGTTGAATATTGTTGTTGTTGTGCATTTTCCATTGAGGAAATAAGTGAAATCGTCGGGATTATGTATGGGGTTTTGTGAGAAACGTGGGAATGTATGGGGGATGTTTGGGTGTTCGGATTCGAAGTCGAGCCGGATTGTTAGCCGAATTCGAAGCGAACCCGATCATTTGGTTCGAAGGGTCGTTAAAGGCATTACTGGTTATCAAGGGTTGTTGGGATTCATTTGTTGAAGAGAAAAACTTAGAGAGGTGAATAATTTATGTGTTATAAAAAAAAAAAAAAAATGTATTCGGTAGTGTGTGTGAGTTATGAAATAATAAGGAAGGTATTTATAGGATTTTTAGGGGGTAAATTTTGAAAATTTTAGGGCAAAAAGACAAAAAAACGGCTATATAGCCGTTACATTCAAACACCCCAACGGCTATCTTTTTCAAAAAAAAAAAATTTATTTTTTCTGGGCTGGTGGTGACGGCGCGACAACGGAAAACGCCACCGAGGTAACGGTGACGCAACCTGTTTTCTGGCGCCGTTATGGCGTGGCACCAGAAACGGCATCACACGTACCAATGCTCTAAATAGATAAATTTTTGGGAGGACATCCCATCCGAGTGAGTAGCTCTCACTGGTGTCACGGAGTGAACCAACAGATGTATACCATGTCGGATTTGGATATTGCGGGTTAGAACATCATCACGGGCAATGTAGGCAATTTATATTGCAATTCATACATGTCGAGCTTCAGTGTCATGAGCTTAGGGAAACGTAATTACATTTGTGATGTTTGAATATGTTGCATTATCATACATTTGAAAATCTTACGGTCCTACATTACATTTTACATAAACCTATGAATTCACCAACTTTATGTTGACGTTTTTAAGCATGTTTTTCGCAGGTCAATGAGGCACGAGGTGCTAAGGATACATTGGGAGTCATGCATTAGAGATTTGGAGTCATTACATGTTGGGATATTGTTATGATCTAAAATCTTTGTTATCAAGTGTGACAACCATGATTTGAGCAGGTTAGTTTAAACCTTTAGAAATGGCTAGAGTTTCATGTTTATGTGTTGTAAGTGTAGTGCTATGTGAATTTATGGGGCTAAGTGAGTTAATTATGTGGCTTGATATCTATTTTGTGGTGTATTGGGCATCTCATTTTGAGCGTGTTTGAATTTGGTGTTAAGTATTCTATTTGTTCACGTGTGGTGATAATGGATATGAAAGACGTGTGCATGCATTGCTACGTCAATACTTGGTTTTAAGGATTAAGCGTTTATAGGAAGTGTGTGATATGGGAAAGGAATAATGTGGTTAAAATATAGAAGTTGGTAGTAAACTTTTCATATTTAGAAAGTGAATTTGGAAATGAAAAGTTATTTTAGAAAGTAGTTTTTAAGCAAAATGGTTTACCAAATTAGCTTAGGTTTTTATAAAAACTTAAGGTATTGAAGGTAATTAATTAACTAATAAAAGAGAAGAAAAAACATATTTTTATGCATGAATAGTAAATATGAATTTTTTTTTAAATAAAAATAAAGCCCAATCTTTGTAGGACTCTAATTAAAGGAATTATCTAGTTAATAAATATCAAATTGGACTTAAATATGGACTCTAATCTTATAAATACTAAACCTTAATATCCCTAAAACACTTTTTACCCTCCCCCTTCTTGGATCGGCTGAAGTTTTCAAACAAGAAGAAGAATTTTTTTTTTTTTTCAAGTTTGGTGATTTTTGTGTTCAAGATTCGAAGATTTAAAGTATAAATTATAATCCTTTGAGTTAATTATCATTAAAAACATATAATAATTATTATGATAGATAATTAGGGTTTCATAACATCTGTAATTAATGATATAATAAACATGTTATAATGATTAGAGTTTAATTAGAAGCTTATGGGTGTAATTGGTGAGGCTTAATTCGCGTTAGAACTTGATTTAGATTAGGGTAGAATTTAGGGCTGTGTTGTTCGGCTGTTATCTCGATGATGGTAATAGCTTTTGTCAAGTTTCCAGTGTCTATGATGTAGCTCAGAGAGTCTAGTTTCCAGAACATCCAGCCTTGAAAGTTTTTAAGGTCGGGAAGTCATTCAAATGTTGGTTACGAGAAAAGTTGTGAAAGCAATAAATTTGGGTCAGATTTAGATTAGATTACGAGGTGTACAGGAGTTTATTTCTATGTGTCTATTAAAAATCCTCCAAAATAGAGCTTCTGATTTGAATCTAAGTATGGTTTATAGGTCCAAACTTTTTAGTGTTCATACAGATCCGAAACTGAGTAGTTAAAAGTTTGATTTTATTTGGGGCACTTAAGAGGGGATATAAATTAGTGGAAAAATTATGGAGATAGTAAAGTTATAATATTGAATGCGTAATTTTTGGTAAAATTTATAAATTTCATTAGGTGTGGTTTAGAAAATGGTATATTGACACTAAAATTCTGCATTTTCGGGTAAATTGTTGAACATTGAAAAAGTGTGTAAATGAATTGGTAAATGTTGGGCATGGTGTCGGGTGACCCTATGATGGGTAATTTAGCACAACTCTAGACATCCATCATATGATTGTTTACATTGGCATAAGCATTTTGGCTTAGTGCGTGTAACAGGCGTTTGTGTGATTTTGTTAGTTTTTGTGCAAGGATGTTTGGAATTGCTTAAGCATCAGGGTGTTTACTAGCCCTTTTTTCTTATGTTTTCTTGGGGTGAAAATGATGCTATGAGTTAAATGTTTTAGTTACTATGATAATGTGTTTTAAATAAGGCATAGGCTATACGTGACTATTGTATGTTATGTGCTACTTGCTATTGTTGTGGATCGTGGGACACGTTTCATTCCCTTGTTTGTTGTACTTGAGCGTGACCGTCTCAAGGCATTGGTGGATTGTTAGTAGTGAGCGTGACCGTCTCATTGCTGTGGATTGATAGTAGTGAGCGTGACCTTCTCATTTCTATGGATTGTTAGTAGTGAGTGGTACCGTCTTATTGCTGTGGATTGTTAATAGTGAGCGTGATCGTCTCATTGTTGTACATTTTGTTTCTATGTTTGTGACCATTGAGCGTGAACGTCTCAATGTGGATTGATGTGGTTGCATGTTAGCTTGTATGATAGATTGTTATATGTCCTGCTATGCTATGTTTTACTTATCACAGTGATTTTCAAAGCGAGTTATTGGCGTGTCTTAAACCTATGACTCTCACCAACATTATGTTGACGTTTAAGCATCATTTTCAGGTGAGCATCATGGGAATAAGATAGAGAGAAGTGGCTAGAAAGAGACCGTAGGATGTCATGGAGTTTATTGCTTTATTGTCTTGAATTTGGCATTTTTTGGATTATGGATAATTGTTGCATGTCTTTCTATTGGCGAGAACTTTCGTTTCATCAATAAAGACGCCTTTTGGATTTTGGTTAGTTTTATGGGTATTGTTATGACACTTTGTGTCTATGCTTTACTTATTTATTTCATATAGAATTCTCTGTATAGACGCCATTGTGTTGTGATGATATCCTTTCTCGTTACGCCTCGCGTTTCCGCCTTGGCGGGGTGTGACATCAAGTGTTGAACAATTTAAGCCGTTGTGCTTTGTATTAAACAATTTCAATAAATCCAATGTATCGTATTTTAAACGACTCTTTTAGAGGTCGTTCTCATATCTTATGCTATTGATCTATAATGTAACGCTCTCGGATACTCATATTCCGCTGCGACCCAATTTAGGGGTGTTACAGATTGGTATCTAGAGCCAAGGTTATAGAGAACCAGGTCAAATGTTTTTACTTGGACTATAACCGTTTTCAAACATTGCATCATAAAAAGGGATTTTTATGGGACATTCCTTCATACGTCACTTTTTGCATTAGTTGGGTATACTAGATGCTGCATGGTTCTCATACATGTTTATAATATATTAAGTATATTATTATTAGTCTTATATATGTACTAATGTAAACTCTGTTTGAGTGATACATATATAGTCATGTCATCGGATTCGGCATCATCCGAGGTTACATATACGTCTATATCATCGCATGGAGACCCGCTAGCTTGGGTTGTGGACTTCTTCAGACTCTAGGATCCCGACTCACCGAAGGCTGCACCGGCATCACTGGACTACGTGCCTGGTCCTGAGGAGCCAGAGCAGGCACCTCTCTTGCCAGATTAGGTGTCAGGACTAGAGTACCCCGAGTACTTGGCCCTATCTGATGAGGAGGTTCCTGTAGAGGATCAGCCTTATGCTATTGCTGATTCACCTATAGCCTTATCTCCAAGCTACGTTGCTGACTCAGATCCTGAGGAGGATCCTGAGGAGGACTCTGAGGATGGTCCAGTAGACTATCTAGCTGATGGAAGTGACGGCGATGATGATGACTCCTCTGATGATGATGAGGAGGAGGAGGAGGCTTCTGAAGAGGGGGAGGCTGAGGAGGAGGAGGAGGAGCATCTGGCTCTGGCCGACTCTGTTGTTGCACCCGTTGTTGACCATGTCCCCTCTCCTAAGGAGATAAAGCTGTTTGAGACTGATGAGTCTGCACCTACATCTAGATCACCTCAGACTATAGTCCCTTTTTCTCAGACACGTCTCCGTAGGGCACGGAAGACTGTCAGACTTGGGCCACCGATGTCGCCATCTATGCAGGCAGGCATTGCTGAGTATGCTGTCGCACCTACACCACCATCACCACCACCATCTCCTCTATCACCTTGGCTATCTCGATTACCTCAGATTCCCTCACCACCACTATCACCTCTACCATCATCACTACATTTACCACCACATGTACCTACATCATTACATTACCATCATCACCACTACCACCACTACTAGCCTCATTGTTCATACCACCACTAGTCGACCGTAGGGAGTACACTTCTGAGGCCGAGTTACCACCTCGTAAGAGGTTATGTCTAACTGCTCTCACATCAAGGTATGAGGTGGGGGAGATTCGACTGCTACTCCTAGACCTGCTGGAGGTCATGGGATAGACTATGGGTTTATCGGCACTCTGGATGCCAAAACCAGACATCAGAGAGCCAAGGAGGTCGGCTATGGGATTAGAGATACTTGGGTAGACCCAAGAGAGGCTGCCGAGGAGATAGCACTGGTGACCCTTAAAGGGGTCAACACTAGGGTGACCGAGCTTGTTGCGATACAGGTGCAGGACACTCAGGACATTTATGCTGTGATCGAGGATGCCAAGGATAGGCAGACTCGGATATTTCAGAGTGTTGAGACATTGATCGATGATAAGCAGTACCACTATGAGACTGCACGACTGTTAGATTAGGAGGCTCTAGTCTCCCGAGAGTCTTGGGCACACTCTATGGGATTTAGTTTGGCTGTGCATTATGAGCTTCAGGGATACATGACCCACATTTAGATGCAGGATCACCGTATCGATGCGCAGGATTCATTGATAGCGGCCCTGACCGCACAGGTTTCATCGCTGCAGGGACATTTGGCGACGGCTCTAGGCAAGATTCGAGCACTTCAGGCTAGAGATCAGGCTCATGCGGATGCTCTCGAGGGCACTGGTAGTAGTGCCTATGTTTACTTTCATGTTCATAGATATCATTTGTAGCCGGCTAAGTATTATGGGTTTTATTCCCAGCTAGCACGACAGTAGGACTTGTATTTCTATTTTTCATTTCTTGTATAAGACAATCATGTATGTTTTCTAGTTATATATGATGTGTTGTATTATGTCATGTCGATATCAATTCTGTTATGTGTTGTGATCCTAGTCATGTTATATAATCACTGTGTGATGTGATCTTGTTATATATAATATGTTGTATTATGTTATGTCGATCTTAATTTTGTTATGTGTTGTGATCCCAGTCATGTTATATAAATCACTGTATGATATGATCTTGTTATATATGTTGTAACCATGCTGTTGCGGCTGCTGCCCCTATGACAGCTGCTGCTGTTGAACAGCTAATCGAAGCAAGAGTGTCTGCGGCACTTGCTAATCATGAAACTCTTCGAAAACAATTATAATGGCCATGGCGTCGGGAGTCACTAATTATGGCATTGCGAAACAGATGATCTACACGCACTCCGGAGTGGACGTGTACGTACAAAGATTTATGACATCTATCATACCACTAAATTTTACTGGGTATCTGAGGGTAGTGTGTTGCCTATGGTTTGAAAAGATGGAATCTGTGTTTCTACATAAGCAAACTTGTGATGTGGAGAACAAGTTATGTTTGCTACGCTACCCCTATGACAGCTGCTGCTGTTGAGCAAATAATCGAAGCAAGAGTGTCCGCGGCACTTGCTAACCATAACACTCTTCAAAATAGCACTAATGGTTATGGCGATGGAAGCTACAATTCTGACACTGAAATTAGAGGAACTGTACGCACTCCCCGGAGTGTACGTATAAGGATTTTTTGAATTACAAGCCCCTGACTTTTAAGGGTACTAAAGGAGGTGGTTGTGCTATCAAAATGGTTCAAGAAGATGGAATCAGTGTTCCATATCAGCAACTGTGCTGTGGAGAACCAAGTTAAGTTTGCTACATGCACTTTCCTTGGAAATGCTCTAACATGGTGGAACTTCCACATGAAGACTGTTACTTAAGATGTTGCTTATGCTATGGACTGGAAGGCACTAAAGAAGATGATGACAGTCTAATACTGCCTAAGGGGTAAAATCAAGAAGTTAGAAATTAAGCTTTGGAACCTAAAAGTAAAAGGTACTGATGTCGCAAGTTACACTCTGCATTTTCAAGAGCTTGCACTGATGTGTGGAAGGATGTTCCACGAGGGATCGAAGGAAGTTGAGAAATATGATGGTGGACTTCCTGATATGATTCGGGGAAATGTAATGTCATATCAACCCAAGACGATGGAGAAAGAAATTGAGTTTGCCAATGATCAAATGGATCAAAAAGTCCTCGCTATCACTAAAAGGCAAGCTGAGCAAAAGAGGAAGTTAGAGTTTAATGTTGAAAACAATCAGGGGCACCAACAACAAAACAAGAGACAGAACACTGGGAGGGCTTACACTGCTGGGCCTGGTGAAAAGAGGGAGTACATAGGATCATTTCCCTTGTGTACAAAATGCAACTATCACTACAAAGGTCCATGTGCACCCAGGTGTAATAAGTGCAAGAAGATCGGTCATCTGGCTCGTGACTGTATGAGTTCTGGTCCCAACGGTAATAATAACAATCGTGGGAACTTCAGGACAACTCAAAATGCTGTCACTTGTTATGAGTGCGGTGTTCAGGGGCACTTTAAGAAAGACTGCCCGAAGCTAAAGAATAGAAACCGTGGTAATCAACGTGGGAATGGCAATGCACCAGCCAAGGTTTATGTGGTGGGCAATGCAGGAACAAACCCAGACTCCAACGTTGTTACGGGTACGTTTCTTCTAAACGACCGCTATGCTTCTATCTTATTTGATATTGGTGCCGATAGGAGTTTTGTATCTACTA
Organism: Tanacetum coccineum; assembly: GCA_026074375.1. NCBI lineage: Eukaryota > Viridiplantae > Streptophyta > Magnoliopsida > Asterales > Asteraceae > Tanacetum > Tanacetum coccineum. The sequence continues at coordinate 750 of BQNB010005316.1, read as the reverse complement.
CATTTAGTTCCCTAATTGATATTACACCAACTACATTAGACCATTATTATGATGTTGAACTAGCCGACAGGAAAATAATTGGGATAAACACTATCATTCGGGGTTATACATTAAACTTCTTTGACCATCCCTTCAACATTAACTTAATGCCTATAGAACTTGGTAGTTTCGACGTCATAGTTGGTATGGATTGGTTGGCAAAATACCATGCTGTCATTGATTATGCCGAGAAGATCGTTCGTATTCCTTGGGGAAATGAAACCTTAATTGTTCATGATGACGGAAGCAGCCAGGGAAACGGGACTTGTTTGAACATCATTTCGTGCACCAAAACTCATAAATATTTGTTGAAAGGACATCACGTCTTTTTGGCATAGGTTACTACAAAGGAGATTGAAGACAAGTCGGGGGAGAAGCGACTTGAGGACATACCAATCATTCGAGACTTTCCTGAGGTATTTCCTAAAGATTTGCCAGGTCTTCTACCAACTCGACAAGTGGAATTCCAGGTCGATTTGGTACCTGGTGTTGCACCTGCAGCACGAGCACCTTATCGATTGGCTCCTTCCGAAATTAAAGAGTTGTCGGAGCAACTACAAGAGCTTTCTGACAAGGGCCTTATAAGAGCCAGTTCCTCACCTTGGGGAGCTCCGTTCTTGTTTGTCAAAAAGAAGGACGGATTATTCTGGATGTGCATCCACTACCGGGAATTGAATTAACTGACGGTGAAGAATCGTTATCCTCTCCCAA